>VXCM01001714.1:456468-517276 GCA_014773175.1 Lucifuga dentata
CCCCCCCCCCACACACACACACACACACACGCTCTCTGCCCTCCCTCACATTGATTCTATTGAAATTAATTGAATTCTCCATGAAATTTCCTTTCACTTGGTTTGAGTCACTGCCTCTCAAAATCTGTGCACATCCCCTGAGAGTAGCATAGTGAGGAAAGTATGTCACACTTTGCTCTCTCTGTCTTTAAACTTTCTCCTTCTGGCTCCTTTGTGCTGCTGGGACATATCAGCCCTAATGGATCTACCTTTAGTCTATCGTTCTTCCCTTCCTGAGTCATATTTCTCTGGAAACTGTTCCTTCTTTCCAACTGCTCCCATCCTCCTTGTACAGTTTTTACAAGCTCCACCTTTATTGCAATTACAGCCAGCATTAAGACTTTTAAATGCAAACTTCTCATGCCATGCCCCTCCCCCCAACACATGCACACAAATCTAAAATCCCCCCCACCCCCTTCCTTCCCATGCAAACATACCACTATCCAGTGTTACACAGTTAGACCTCTTTCTCCAGCTTAATTACTATTTTAATTAGCAAGGCTGTAAGAATGAATAATCTGGCAGCATATGGCTAAAGATGCAAAATCATAATCCTATCACAGTGTTATTTATTCCCCTCCCAGTTCTAGGGGCCCTTACAGCATGCAAGTTTAATTATATTGCTATATTGCTTTTTTTTTGGGGGGGGGNGGGGGGGGGGGGGGGGCTGGGAGGAAATCACAGAAAAACAATAACGAAGCTAATGCTGGAGGCAATGCTATGTTACAATATGTGAGGATTCCTCAGGTCTTTCTCAATGGGGAGGGAAACAAAGAGGAAACAGAATCAAGTTGTGTCCTCTTTCCTTTCCTGCTTAATGATAGAGCTAGGAAACTAAACTGAAACATCTGCTCCTTCTGTCTATTCAGACAAGGATGAAAAGACAGCGCTTGTTTGTGATATCATGAGGAAGGTGAAGAGAAACAACAGGCAAATAGCTTTTTTTTTTTAAAATAACATCATGATTTATTGCATGTGTCTATAAAGAATCAATACAGTCTAAAGCAATGAACTAAGTTTAAATTATCATCTCTTAGTAGCATCACAATACACAAGATATGAAGTATTTACAATGAAAGACACAGCAAGATAAGCCAGAGCCCATGTTGTAACTTTTAGATGCTGAATAAAAACTTGAAAATATTATCCAAATGCAAAAAACACTGCTCAAAACACCAACAGGCTCAATTAGCAAAAAATTCAAACAGGAAAAAGTTTCAAATTTGAAGAAAAAAATTTACAAACAGCAAAAAATTGATTTTAAGGTTTAACAAACATTATTAACACTATTTATACATTTGGTACGTCTTTGTAAACTAATTTCCAAAAATGTAAATATTGCATATGCCATTTGTATTGTACCTAAGTAACAAGAATTAATTATGTCAAGTATGAATAATTTCTCATAAATTGTTTTTTTTTTTCCCAGAATTACAGCATTAGAAAATGTCCTCATAGTGGCATTCATTTCACAAGACTGTCCCTTGACATTTAAAAAAAAAATCAAGGCCAAACCATGTTGGTTAGCATATAACTTAATTAGTGCGTTGTATCACGAAGTTCAAACACATACTATGAACAATACAAACAACATAAGTTATTAACTTAAAATCTCTGTTTTTGCTCAGATGTAATTCTCTATAACATCAAACTATTTACAGTATATAGGCAAAGGTTAAGTACCAGTGAACTCAGATAAATGAAGAGATATTTGTCCTGGTGTGTGTTTTTTTTAATTCGGTTGTTTGTGTTGTAGTTTCCATTCAGTACCTCTGCGTGTTTCAGAGTTGTGGTTGTTGTAGTTGTGGTGGTGGTGTTGAGTTGTGCGTTCCCAAACTCGGAACACAGCATGTACTACATTCAACATGTCTTGTGTTACAATCTGGGGAGTTTGTAAGTGCAAGACAGTGCATTAGCTCTGGTGTGTCCGATTGGACTCTCTCTCTCTCTCTCGGCTGAGAGAGGCAGCTATGTAAGGCCGTGGATTCAAGCTATTGAGCGGCTCACTGAACAGCCGGTTAGACTGTAACTTGTATTCACCACATCGCTCAGCGCCGCACCTGCCAGCCAATCATCTGGTGCGACAGAGCTCTGCAATGAGGCATCAGGTGAGAAGACTTTGAACTAGAACTTCTAACATTCTGTTGGCCGTGTTCCTAACCAAGATCCTGCTGGGTCATAACTTCCTGCAGGACGTCACAGATGAACAGTGGATGAGTTGGGGGTAATTCGTAAAAAACATGCCAACTCCACAGTATCGCATTAAATCAGCATCTCAATAACTGAAGCTCATTCATAAAAGTAGCTTCTGTCATGCTAACTAGCATTTCGGTATGCCTTTACCGACATGCTGTTTAAAGGGGCGTCCCAGAAAATGAACATGTTCAATGGGCTGAGACATTTAAATTTCTATTTCCTCTGGTGTTGACACAAACTTGTACCTAAAATTGGAAGGGTAAGCCTGAATTCTCTGCTTTAAAGTCACACATTTAAAGAGAGGAAGACAAAATAATATTTAATGCATTCTAAGTAACAAGAAAAACAGAACGACGATAAAAGGTTCAAAAGGAGAAGGCATCCAGACATTAGCGGGAGTGCCAGTACACAAGGAATTTGAGCCTGAGGAATTGTCCGTTTTGAGCATAGTACCTCTAGAGTAGGCGCAAGAACAGACCATTCAACAGTGTGTTTTATGAATACCTTACCCAATGTGAAAGGGAGGAAATACCATAGTAACAGCTCTTTCAAGCAAATGATAAAAAAAAAAAGAGGCCGGGAATGCTTTTATGAATGAGGGAACACATTTATGTGATGCTATCTCTCCTTACCAACACAATCTGGCGCTGTGTTTTAAGAATTACCTCTGAAGTGTACAAAGCTGCTGAGATTTGGACTCAGACAGGCCAAGATACAGTGGTCATGTTGGACCTGGTTCATACTTTAGAGTTTGAATGTATATGTGCACATATTGCATGCACATATGATGCAATGCAGCACGTCCTGCCAAGATCCTGTCGGTACTCTGTTGTGTGTATGAGTCGGTGCTCCTCCATTTCAAGCATCATGAATACGTTACTCTGGAAAGTGAGTACTAGAGTGTGGAGAGTATAGTTAATCTCAGAGAGGCTGTCTCTCATTCTGCTTTGACAAACATTCAGTCTCTATTATGATCAGTTAAATCTTTGATATACTGCGTGTTATAGGTCCAAACTAAAAGATCCATCAGACGGGGGCTGATGGCTAGAGTAAGGCTTTGGATTGGTGACTCTACAAAAACATTCACCTCTGAAAATAAATAGATCATTTTATATATATTTCTACTGTGTGAATTGGTACTAACCTGGTTTTGCTCTGAGGTAGGGATTTTTTAAGCAATTGTTAACTCAGATTTTTAAATAAGTTCATAAATGCCACCTCTTTTTGCAGTACAATCTGTGTACAAATTCACACACACTTCACTAAATGCATACATACATTATAAATAAATAAATATATGTAATCTGTATGCTTGAAAGGTTTTTGTGTGTGTGTGTTTGTTTGTGTGTGTGCACACATGCTCTCCAGGTTTGGTTCACAGGTTTTAAGGTGAGGCTATCTGGCCCAATTGGGTAAACCAAAAGTAAACCAGTTGAAAGTGTATGAATGGTAATGACAATAATAAGAAGAATAATTAACATAACAATATACTGCAGAATAATTTCGTAGGCCTACGTACACAGATAAATAGTTCTCCATTTATAGTTAAACATTAATAATCCTTTTTAAGTCCTTGTTATTTTTTTTTTTTAAGTAATCTAGTACAGCAGCAGCAATGGTGCCTGAATGTTTGGGTGCTGAGAAAAGCAGAGGGAAGATTTGGGGTAAGGGTCAAGTGTCCGTGTTGCCATGGTGATGGCCATCCCTATGACCACTGAAGGGGGCAAGGAGGTCAAAAGAGGTCTGCTGCAGCGCATGGTCCAGCTGTCGGCGTAACGACCTTGTCACTAGGCTGCAGCGCTATCCCACGTTCACAGGAAAGAGTGAGGGAGGGGGGAGTGGGAGGACCCATCAGTCTTCATTCTGAAAGGAGAGGAAAAACATGGGTGAGTTTATTGTCATGTGACTTACATCAGAGGCAGACATAAAGCTAAAGTTTTCCCAATCAATATTCACTTAAATTATTTCATTTAAGTATGCGAGTGTGTGTTTGTATCCATACATCATGTGTGATTTATTACATAGGACAAGGCATTAGAGGGGAGGGGGAGGTCAAACGGTATACCCCCACACTGTTACCAAGTAAGGAATAAGCCCTCTTCAGGAAAGGGGCCTGCCGGTGAGCATCTGCATGCGTATATATGTATGTGTGTGTGTGTGTGTTGTTCAACTGGTAGACACTAAAGTGGCAGGTGCTTTCACGGCAGGGAAAAACAGGCTAGCATTTAGCATTACACAGCTAATAAAGGGCAGTCTCCAATGACGACAGAGAGACGGCAACAACAATGCAACGCACATGCACGCTCCCAGGTATTCTTTAACGCATTACTACAAACAATGCTGGGTGCACGTCCATACACACCAGAGTGTGTTTTAAACTCCTCATATAAACCCTGCGTCTCTTTTTCCCAGTGGAAAGCTGTTCTGACCTTTGCCCCTGTGTACTTGTTTGTGAGGTTTCATTTGCATGCAGCCTTCAAATGGCAGCGGAAGTGTTAGCCAACTCAACACACACACAAACACACACAGCCTCTTTCCGTGGCTGCCTTTCTTCCCTCGTTCCTTCTCTCCTCTTGCTTTTTTTTTTCCAGCCATGAACAAGAGCTGTTTTCACAAAGCGGGATGTGATCGTCATTCTGTAAAACAAATCTTCGATTCAGAGTCCTCACTGTTACCACCAGAAACACTCACTCACCATCCCCATTTCTATGGCCCCCATACATACTCTCTCTGAATCAAAATCAGAGTTAATAACCAATCAAAAGCCTTACAGATAACTGTAAGGCTCCTCACAGGATCATGGGATGTGGTTAATGTTAGTTCTGATGGAGAAACAAAAATTTACCCATTTCCACAGATGCCAAAGGATGGTTTAAATGCAAAACGCGGGCCTATAGACTTAATCTGACAAATAGTTGTAGTTGATTTTTCTTTCTCGGCCACCTGGGTTGGGCTCAGTCTCTTCATCATTGCCAGGAGGGGCAATGATGAAGAGACTGGNGGGGGGGGGGGGGGAATGTGGGGGTCGGAAAACCAGAGTAACTGAATCAACCTGACAGAGAGGAACGGGAATGCAGTGAGGTCATGGGACTGACCGTGCATAACAATGTGTGCATGTGTGTGTGTGTATTTGGGGTNGCCAGTCAGTGGCCTGTAGAGGCAGACACTTGGGTGAGAATAACTGAGATCTGCCGGGAAGGAGAGCTGAATCACCTCACTCGCAGCTCAGGTTTGCAGCTGGGTGAAGACATGCAGTCAAGGCTATTATTTTTATTATCGTCATTATTATTATCATCCTTGCGATACACTGACGAACTGTCTAGGTCGAGGGCGTATGTACCCTGGCTCTCACCCAGTGCATGCTGGGCTGGGCTCCAGCCTCCCCCCCTGAGCCTGAAGAGGATAAGGTGCATTAGGTTATTATATTATTCATCAATTCTGCCCCTAACAGCTTTGCTGAGGGTGATGAGGTGTGTAGGGACTCAGCTGATACTGACAGCCTCAACACACACGCTGCCATTCACACACATGTTGATCGGAGAAACTGGTGGGTGGGTGAGTAGGGAGATTTNCACACGCTGCCATTCACACACATGTTGATCGGAGAAACTGGTGGGTGGGTGAGTAGGGAGATTTAGAGGGGGAGGGGTATTGAGAGAAAGGGACAGAGGTCCAACAGGGTATGAACCCAGTGGCCTCTGCCCCTCCTTTTTGGAGCTCACACACACATCCCTCTGCCCCTCCCTGCAGCCCACCCTGGTGCCCCCTGTCCTGTCCCACAGACAGACAAGCTCTGTTCATTATTTATTTAGTTCTCACAGGCTAAATTTAGCGCCACTCCACTCAGGGTTAGGACAGACATGCACACACACAAACACACAGTCTCCATTAGCAGTCTCCATTCTTAAGCTTGAGAAAGAGGATAAACATGGGCCCATGTCTATTGACGTGTCGCTTGCTCATGAGCAGACAGACTCAATGGACTTTTAGAAAGTGAAAGTGACCCAACAACAGCTGAACAGCGAAGAAGAGGAAGAGGATGATGAGATGATACACCGGAAAATGCATGAATGCAAACAACAACGGCGCTGTGAGCAGCAGCTTTGCTCCTACAGATGGGGAGAGATCAGCAAGCTCAGATCTGTTCTGTTTACATTCCTGCCCACCCGGCTCCTCCCTGACCTACAGCAGTGTTTCACCAAACAAACACTGGGCTAGTAGTTACTGGCTGTTCACCTTTGACCTCCCACACCTCTTTCAACAAAAACAACAGCCACTGTTAGTTCTGTTATTCTGGTAACGCCGCATTTCTCTAGACATTCTGTAGACAACACAAGGAAGTCTACTGTGTTCTGTCTAACATATCAAATTTTCATGTGCTTAAACTTAATATCAGTGTATTGTTAGTAAAAGCTAGTATGATTGTGTAATAACAAAAGCACACCTTCATAATACTGCTTATGCTGAATGATTTTCATCAACATAGAGGCTGGACCGCCAAATAGTGAGGGATTATTAAAGGACCATACTGGTGATTTTGCATGTTTAAGTTCAATATATGCAGTAGAACCCACATGTATGCTACCTACTGACAACCATTTACCAAAACATAAAACCAGATTTTTTCTGTTATTTTACCAAATCCCCAAATATTTCAAAATCAAATCTTCAGGCAACACACCCACCTTAAAATTCTATGTTTCACTTGCTAACATGTACATCCAAATGTAGAAAGCACAGATGTTTTTAATTTCTCAATAAAAGCTGTTTTTTTCCTGGGACCATATTCCCTGATGGAGACATTTTCTTCTGTGCAGCTCCATGTTAGACTGGTTAAATAAAGTTACTTCTACAAAAATATTTAATTGGCATTTTGTTCACTAATGGATTATTTATCTCAAGCACATTTCATGTCTCTACAACTTTATTTTTATATCATACTGAAATGAACTGAAACCAAAGGCAGTCTGGAAAGTAGGAAAAACAAATCTAACATTTACTGCTCCAGTAGTATATTTTGGGAAGCGGTTAACAGTAGTGGATATGCCAATTTTAAAGATTGGTCTCAAACATGCAAAATCACCGCTGTTAAAGCCTAATATATTCAATTTTCATACACATAACATTACTGACAATAATTTTCCAAAGCATACTACTGGAATTTTTTTTCCTACCTTCCAGGTCACCACTGGTTTCAGTTCATTCTGGTACGCTATTAAAATCAACTTGTTGATACTTAAAACGTTCTTGGGATAGGTAATCCATTATCGCAAACAAGACATATATTCTGTTTTTTTGTTTTTTTTTTGTTTTTTTTTTTTGAAATTACATAATTTTAGCGCGCGTAATGAAAAGCGTGGAGTGATCCGAAAATACTTCCTAGTGGTGCATTCAAGTACGGTAGTGGAGAACTGACAACAGGAAGCATTTTCAGATCACTCCGCATTTTTTATTGCTTAAACACTAAAATTACATAACTTCGAAAAAAAACCCTGAATATGTCTTTTTCACAATGATGGATTACCTATCCCAATAATGTTTTAAGTATCAACAAGTTGATTTTAATAGTGTAATAAACTAAAACTAACTTTAATAAACTGAAACCAATGGCAGTCTGGAAGGTAGGAAAACTTTTTTTTTAGTTCACCATTCCAGTAATATGCTTTGGAAAATTATTTCAGTAGCATATATATGTGTATAAAAATTGAATTAGGCTCAAACATGCAAAATGGCCGGTATGGTCCTTTAAGTGTTATGAGTTGAATTGGTTTTATGAATTAAGAGATTTTAAGAGGCCAGCAGCTAAATGAGTTTATCAAGTGTGTGTGTGTGTTATCTAGATGTGGCATGCAAATGTTCATATGTTCATATGTTCACAAGCAAATTCTAAACAAAAAAAGCTACTCAATAATTTCTAATCCTGAAGTGAATGTAATCCTTCATACCTCCAAGCTAAATGGAGGATACTGTGGGTTGACTTGAGTTTTTATCTCGTGCGGGAACATACCGTCCTAGTTTACTCAAAGGGTTATGTATCAGACAGCAGAGAGAGAGAGAGAGAGAGAGAGAGAGAGAGAGAGAGAGAGAGTATGGTGTGTGTGTGTGTGTGTGTGTTAAAAGAGGGATTGTACAGGACAGGTGAGCACAGGAACTAAATGTTCCTCAAAATACTGTCAGTAGAAGTATTGTTTGACAGCCTAATGTGTTTAGAACATCTGATATCACCTCCACACTGCAAATAAATCACATATTAAAACAGGAAATGTTGTCAAAAATATCGTCAAAAATATCAACAATAACCAAATGTTGACCTTTCCCACCAGCACGTGAACATACCAGAGAGATATTTCAGAACAGTCCTTCAGATCAAATTAATTAATTGTATGATTGGTCTCAGCAATCAGATGATTGGTTAATTGGTCTGTTTATGTGGCAGTGTGAGGTAAGGAGTGAGAGTATTGCAGTGGCTCTAATAAGCCAGATGATTAGCTAATTGTTTGATACGTTGTTAGACCAGCTCTACGGCCTGTGCTGTGAAAAAACCAATCACAAACAGCGAGGACAGATAACTGCTCACTCTAAGGTGAGAAGGAAGAACACAGCGCCCAAATGCACCGGTGCAGGAAGGAGGCAGGGTGCAGGAGGTGGGCTAGGGGTGGGGTGAATCACATGATTTCAGGAAAACAGAAACCAATGCTTGGAGAGAAGAAAGGGGGGCTTCGGAAGATACACGTGGGGGAGGGGTTTTGGTTGGTATATGGCTTCTTGAAACTGCCCACTAACCCCCCCCCCCCCCCCNGCACTACTTGACGAGGCAGGTGCAAAAACCAGTGCCCACCCCCGCCCCCACCTCCGCTTACTTGTCCCACCACCACCATCTGCTGATGGCTGCAACTATGCACGCATGAGAAGAGGAAAATGCATACAAAATCTTAGAAGATATGTGTATGTGTGAGAGGGCATGTCTGGCACAAAATAGAAAGCGTGGAGAGTTTATTCTCCCCTGTCTGCACCCATACATGACGGCCTGAGCCAAAAAAACAAGGGGGGAGGGGAGGGGGGGGTGTAAGAGAGAGAAGCATGAGGATGATAAAGATGTTTTCATGGAGAAGAGTGTGGGATAGAGATGTGCTGTTAAAGGAAAGCTCAGACCAAGACATCCAAAGAAGGAAATAAAGTGTAAAAGTTGAAAAAATAGGTTGCAGTCTCCCTATTTTTGCAGCACTCACTCCGAGGTGAAGTGACTTTGTCAGCAGGGCCAGTAGGCGTGTTTCAAAAGTTAAACAGCAAGTGAGCGAGCCATTTAGTCGACCCCTCCTCTGTCCCACCGCCCACCCTCTCTCTGCCCAACATGTCTGACCGAAACCCAAACAACAACAGGGTAACCTATCAACTTAACATACAGAGAGCCAAATAAAGAACAAGATTCCAAACCGACTTAACTGCTCCTCACTGAGCCACTTGAAAACTTTCAGACGCCGACAAACACAAGAGTGTCTCACCAGTAACAGGAACAATTTCAGGTGAAATCCTAATCTGCTTGTTACAAACAAATGTCAGGTGGGGAATGATGACAATGATTCCCCAAGAAAAAAAAAGACAAGAACATGGAGAAGCTGGTCATTCTGTAGTAAACAGACACAAATCTGCCCTCACACACACAACAAGAACATCACTGATTATCGACGTTCGTAATCAAGATGAGATCACAGTATGATACTGATGGGTTTTGTTGTCAGGGAGGATTTATATAACCAAGACAACTGCCAACTATAACCGGAACAACTCTGTTATCTTTGTGTTTCTCTTCTTTCCTTCTTACTTCCTCCCCCTCACTCTCTCTCCCTCCCTTTAGCAAACACCTCTGTTGTCTATGCTGTTGTGATACTTGAAAAACAAAACAAGTGTTCCATCCTTCACCCACTGCTCCTCCACCTCCACCTCTCTCCTCCTCCCCTGTGGATAAACTTTGTGCTGAACTAACTGTCTGGGATGAAAAACAGAAAATACCCCAGACATAATCAAGAGATGGGACACAGTATTTATTCAAATAAAACATCTTTGACAACATGCTGCAGTGTACCACAGTTTCATCAGCGTGTTTGTGCTCCCGGTGAAAAAAAAAAAAAAAANGAAAAAAAAAAAAAAAACGTGTCCTCCCTCCCCCTCCAGAGTCCATCCCACCAGGTTAGAAAAACAAGTGAGCATTCACCTCTCCCAGCAACCTTTGCACACTGCCCACATTCCTGTCCTGAAACCCAGTACCTGACAATTGATAAACAACTGACTCACTTGTTTTTCTGGGGAACCCAATGACTTGCGCTAAGCCCCACACTGGCTGCACTCACAGCACGAGAGCCAGAAAACAGCGAGACAAAGAGAGACAACTTAGTAGTGAAACCACAAACAGCAATTAAACTCTTGTATTTCACCATCAGGAACATTGACTTGGGATGATCTCTACACAGTGCGTTTTCTATTCAACAACAGCAACTTCTGGCATGCCCCTGTTAGGTCATCCCTCCCTGTAAATGATCTCTGCCATTTAGGGATGCATGAAAAGCCACTGATGCAACTGTGAACAGAATGAGGTGAAAGGTAATATTTTCATGGCAGCTGATCTTCTTCACAGAGGGAGCTTTTTACTCAAGATTTCCACAGCAACCTAATCATAACAAAATTTAATAATAAATCTTTCCTCTTTGGAGACCTTAACCCACATGGGCACATGATCCCTGCGCCGCTGATTCAGATTTGATGTTTTTATACACTGACGTAAAATAAAACTGCGTCACTCAGGGGAGAGACCAGAGCAAAATATTCACACACGTACACGCATGAGCATCAGCTTCAAGCCAGCCAGAATAAAACAACACGTCCGGCTACGATTTTCAAACAACAAAAAAAAATTCAAAATAAAATGTGTCATGAAGATTTACAAAATAAAAATTTCCCACGGAGTAAATAAAATCCATTTAAATGAGCCTGGTTGAATCACCTCAGTCAAGGAGTGATGAGAAGTAGAAACACATTTTGTTGTTCTGCGTAATTTACAGGTTTATATGTCAGTTGTCTAATTCCAGGGTGTTATTTTGAAGGACAAGCGCTTGTTTTCCGGCGGTGTTACTCTAATATATGATCAGCATGCAGGTGGAAGCAGCGTGCAGTCAACGTGCAGTCCTCCAAAACATCGGCATCGCCCTGAGCCTTGTCGATGTGTCATGGGTGTGACGAGTAAGTGACTAATCCTGTGTAAACAACAGCCTCCACCCAGCAGAAATGCTCACAACAACTTTATTTCACGCAGATCTTCCTATCATGCCTTTGCTAAATTACCCCAACCACAATCCTGTACGATACGCTGCGTTTATTTGGTAACCAGTTACGCTGATGCTGTTACATAACACTCTGTGCTGTTATTTACTACACTTGGGAAATGTTCGGGCTCAATATGGTCTGTGAGTATCTGAAATGAAGAAAATTGCAAGATAATAATAATAATAATAATAGAAAAACTAAAATAAAATAAAAACGGTGATGACGACGATTTGCAATGAAATACCATGCTCATAAAAAAAAAAAAAAATNAAAAAAAAAAAAAAACTTTGGGGATAGAGGTGGATAATCTGCCACTATACTATGTTTGCAGTCAGTAGGGTTTAACACACACACACACACAGGCTGTTTAGTTTTTTTTCAGCATGCATTTCCACTTCTCTAGAAGATTATCAGTAGTACTCAGTTTTGGCAAGAAAAAGCTCTCCAGTGCTGCTTAGCAACCAGTATCTCTGCAGAGCACACTGTAGCCCTCAGGCAGATCCGTAGCCTTACACTCCCTTCATGAATGAAAAACTACTACATGAATGAGTCTGCAATATGTATGAAAACACATAGATTTTATATATTTATAATGCGCTTACCTTTCACAGCAGTGGCGGTTTCTTTGAAGCCGAGGCTGGCGTAGGGGTTAGAGTTGAATCCATTCATGCCCCCCTTACAGCCACAGGCTGTCTTAAACCTCAAAAGTTCATCACAGCCCCCTAACCGGCATCCCCCAAGGCCTCCCTCCATCAAGTTTAAGGCAATGTAGTTAAGTCCATTCTGAAAACCTGCTGATGTCTCCCTGCACATTGTGCTGTTGTTCCCATAGTCCTCCTCAGATCCCTCAGAGTTGCGGTCAGAGTGGGATACATTTTCCACAGAGGCAGAACTATGGCGTTTGGTGTCATTAGCAAAGGATGGGCACACAGGTGTGACAGTGGTAGTGGAAGAGAAGGTTTCAGAACTGTGCCGCCTTCGCCCCTGAGGGTCAGCTCGGATCACCTTAGCACCTCTATGTGGGTCCAGGAGGTTGACAGACAACGAAGGCGCCCCCAAGAGAAACGAGTCCACTGGCACTGGGGGTACGGCGTCCACAATGTTATTCCCAAGGCTGAGTCTCTGGACACAGGCAGTGGGGCTGGTGGGGAGGGGGGCAGCATCAGCAGCGCAGAGAGAAGGTAGAGGGGCAGGAGGGCTGAAAGTCATTTCAGTGTAGTCATCTTTAACAGGAGCAGACTGCTGCACAGGGCTGACCTGCTGTTGGAGAGCATATTCCTCCACTGCCCCCCTCTCCTCTGCTTCTCCCTCCGTACTTTTCTCCTTTTCCTCCACCTCGCCTCCCTGCACAGCCTGCTGTGTGTTCAGCAGACTAGGACAGGTGGAGACTGCAGGTGTGTGACTTACAGAGGGGGGAGCCCCCATTTGGCTTGAGCCAAGATGACCCAGGGAGTCAACATCCACATTAACATAGTCTGTGAATGTCGGGGAGATCCTCGGCGCACATGACACAGTCAGCGAAGAGTCAGAGGTCTCTGGCACTGTGGATACTGCAGGGTAGCGTGTAGCAGAACTGAAGTCTATGTTTATGTATTCTCCTGGGCTCCGTGGTTCTGAAGGAAGAGGGTGTTCGCTCATACGTGGCAGGGTTCTGAGGGACTCCAGAGCCAGACGGGTAGGCCGACACACCCTACTCCGATGAACCAGAACTCCCTCCACTCGAGCCACTCTAAGGGGAGATGGAGCAGAGGAGGGGGTGCCTGGTGTTCCTGGGGTGCTTTTGACTGCAGAGTCTCCTGAAGAGACAGGACAGTAGTTCCCCTCTTCTTCTATCCTCTGTTTCTGTAAACTCATCACAACATATTGGTCTGTGTCTGCTGACCCGCTACGCTGCAACTGTCCTTTCAGTGCGCGGGGCAGAGAGCTGTAAGTAAAAGGCAGCCTGTGATGTTGCTGGGGGTGGGAATCTCCTCCTGGAGGACTGAGGAAGTAGTCTGGGGGCGTGAGAGACACCAGAGGGTCAACAGGAGACATGTTCAGGTAATCTCCATTAGTAAGCTTCCCTTCAGTGCTCTCCACTGACATCTTGGTTCCACACCACATGCGCATATAGCCACTGTCCTCCAGAGAAATGCTCCCTGGAGAGTCTGTGCGTGGAGCCAGGCCTGCAGGAGAGGGGTGTGAACGGGGGTTGATGATCTGCTTTGGGGCAGACACACACATGGAGCTCATGGGCATGTAGGCATCATCCCTGACTCCAGTAGTCTGAGGTCCCACGCCAGGCATCATGGGCATGTATCCACTGTCACCTTGGAGGCATTTCGAGCCAATGTGGACATCCCCATAATCCTCAGGATAGATCCCTTTAGGGGAAGCAGTGTGACACCTGCGAAAAGACTGGTGTCCACTGGTGTAAGTGGCCCTCATAAGAGTATACTCATCCAGGGAGGCTGAAGACACTTGGGGGGCCACTCTCTGTTGGCGGGGGGTGGTGAGGGAGTATGTGCGCTTTCGATAAGCCTTGTCCAGTTCTGATAACCGACGGTAACAATTCTGATACTGCCGCTCCATCACCATGTAGCCCTCAAGCTCGCCGTCCCGGGAGGGGGGAGTGTCAGCATTGAGAGACTCGGGAGTGTTGCTGCGCAGGGTGAGAGGTAGCCTGAGCTCCCGTGCTTCAGCAGGGCTTGACCCAAACTCATCACATGAAATGAAGCCAGCGTCACTGGGGGAGCCAGAGAAGGAGGCGCTGCAGCTGGAGGGGCGAGGAGCGCTGCTGTCTGGGCAGGAGGACAGACTCCCGAGACTGGGAGCAGCCATGGGTGGGGAATGAGACACAGGCATAGACATGGACTTACTGTGCTGGAGGGAAGAAGATTCAAATGTCCGACACGGGCGCGTTGTAATTGTATGAGATCTGCTCAGGAGGGTCCGATGCAGCCCTGGACTGAGGGGACTCCCAGTCACCGACATGGGGCGTGTCATGGTGCCATCCCCCTCACTGGCCGTGCGTATCCGACAGGAGTTGAATTTGCTCACGGGAGAAGTCGCGGCCATGCTGTCAGTGCGTGACCGCCGGGGCAGCCCGGTCTGACTTGGGGGCAGATTGTTGAGGTGCCTCCGTGTCGGGACAGAGATGGGGTTTGTGCCGGATGACTGGCTCTTGCTGCGCGGGCGGAATTCTGACAGCTCCTTCATGGCTTTCATTGCCTCTAAGATGGTTTCGTGGATATTTTGCGCCACCACGGTGTCATCGGCCTGCATCCACAACTCCCCGGGACCGGTGGCTGCAGATCGGCCAACCTCAATGAAGAAAAAGCTGTCAGAGTGGCCGCACCTCCGGATATTCATCAGCTGTAGGATGACTGAAGCAACCTCAGAGTTCAGCTTGACGAAGCTGATAGTCCGACTGGAGAGACAGAGTCTGTAGACTCCGGTTAGATTTCTGCTCTGCCCCAGGCCTTTGGATTTCAGATTTACTTGCCATACCTCCTTATAGGCTGCGGTAACCGGCGTTATCATTCCGTAGCTCGCCTCGTCGAAGCCAACCAGCGAGGACGCGGAGTTGCACGCGGAGCCTTCGTATACTTTCGCTTCTGCCATTATATCCGTCAGAACCCGGTACCAGGTCTCTTGTTCGTGCTCGTTTTCTGCCGCTACGGCAAAATACTCGTCCTTGGTGTACAGGGCAATAAGATACTTGTGTTTGGCGTCCGCTCTCTTGTTGATACTGAGGCAGCAGTCCAGGGGAATAACTCTCTTCGCCGCCGATTTGTTTTTCCATTTCTTCTCACTCTCGTAGTACTCCAGCCGAGCGGGGAACCCCTCACCGGACTCCTTCAACACGAAAAAGCGCTTGTGTCCGTGTTTTTGCTTCTTAAGATATCCACATTTCTTCACGTTGTTGATCCCGTTGGTGTTACTGGAAAACGACTGATCTCTCGCGTTTGGCGGACTCGCCATTCTAGCGTCCCACTCGAATAGAAACAGTGTTTCCTTTCCTCGAGTTGTTAAAGAAACGACGCAGTTTGTTTAATCCTCTATTTCCAGAGTCGGTTTCTGCGTTTGTCTTCTCCCACAGCTGAGCAATAAATAACACATGTCTGCTGGTGACCGGGACTGAGGAGGCGAAACAACATGTGACGATCTACACATTCAGCTTTGGTTTGAAAAAAAAGAGAAGAGAAAAGAGAAGAAAAAAATACACACACACCGACAGTGGGCGGTNGGTTTGAAAAAAAAGAGAAGAGAAAAGAGAAGAAAAAAATACACACACACCGACAGTGGGCGGTGCGCAGCCAGCTCATTGGGCTTATTGGTGGAAAGGCGCTGAGTGTTTGAGTGCGATGCAGAGGAAAAGCCCTCCTACTATCATTCTGCCCTCTTCCGACTCGTTAGTGTATAGTCAGACTGTGGTTTTATTTATAGAAGCCCTAGTTATGTGATCCAGGATATGAGTTTGGCTACACTTAAGAACTTCATCCACACTAGAATTGTTATTAACCTATAAAGCCTTAACATTTATTTTTATTGTGCTTTATATTATTATACAAAGCCATCTGCTCATGTTGGCACCCTTGGTAAATAAAAGTAAAATGGGCTTTGAAAATAAATGTCTTTATTGTTTGTCCTTTTGATCTTTCATTCAAAACGTGAACAAAAATATAGCCTTTAATTAAAGTAAAATTATTGAAAGGAAAAAGAAATTCTTATCATGAAACTTTTTTTTTTTTTTTTTTTANTTTTTTTTTTTTTTTTTTTCAGTCAGCCTGGTGTCTGATCATAGTTTTGGAGATTTTCTGACCCCAAAACCCAACGAACGTCTGCACTTCTCCAGCTGCGGAGATTCTTTGGCCGCTCACTATCTTCCTCTTATAGACGCACGTCCTCTTCCAGCCGATTGTTTCATGACGAATTTCTTTTCCCTTTCAATTATTTTACTTTAATTAAAGGATATATTTTTGTTAATATTTTGAATGAAAGATCAATTTGATAAATATAAATACTTTTTTTTTCACAGCCCATTTTGCTTTTATTTTCCAAGGCTGCCAGGAGACGCTATACATCTTGTATCTTGTGTGTGTGGGGAGCGGGGGATTCTCGTTCCTGTTGATAGTTTTATTCTGTGGTGTCTTTAAAACCACGTTTTACATTGTTAATGGCGTCTCGGGGCAGCAGACTGGAGGGAGTCCTTCCAGTTCTCCTCTCCAAGTAAACAAGCATCACCTACTTGGGGCTGCGACTCTCACAGGAATTCAATATTCCCTGTGCGTCACCCCGGAATACATCCACGACCTAAACCGGAGATTTACCCAACCCCCTTTCTCTCACCACTCTCTCCTTTTCAGGCATGAGTAGAACCATCAAAGTGTGAATGATAAACAACTACAGTAGACTTAAGGAGGAGTCGGAGTGCTGTGGATTTGATTGCGTAACGC
Source organism: Lucifuga dentata (assembly GCA_014773175.1). NCBI lineage: Eukaryota > Metazoa > Chordata > Actinopteri > Ophidiiformes > Bythitidae > Lucifuga > Lucifuga dentata. The sequence goes on from VXCM01001714.1 coordinate 473,460, forward strand.
GTTCGCCCACTGCTTGTTTCTTGTTTGCCTGGAGCTTCCAGCACAACAGAGATACCCGGTTATTGTACTTCAACATTTGCGACAACTTTACCTCTGTAGATTTGTAGTATATTTGAAATTTGTTACTTGAATGTGTATTCGTGATGCTCGTCTTCTCATTCAGACACAGAAAATAATACCGTATGTAATGCATTCGACATTTGATCCAGCCAAAGAGTGACCAGTATACGGTTAAATTTAAAAAATCTGACGATCCAAAATATTCACCAGATCTCGACGCGTCAGTGTCCGGCATGTGCGTAATGATGAAGCAAATAGTGGAGCCCATGGGTGCTGATGACGTTTTTAGAATGAAAGTCACCACAACCTGTAAGACAGGGGAGTGGCGCTGTTTCCTTAAAAAAAATAGGTATATGTTCACATATTTATTTACTTATTCATTTATTTAGTTATTGTAATACATCCGAATGACAAATCAAACCTAACCATAAATTATTGTTAACTGGAGCTTAATCTCCATTTGTGTATGTGTGTGTGTGTGTGTGTGTGTGTGTGTCATTCAGTAATAGTCAGTTGTGCCATTGCTACACTTTTTAACAGTTGCATGTCCCTTGTTAACATGTTAAAAGCTACCCCCCACTTTATATATACACACACACACACACACCACCACCACCTTCTATCCCTATTTTCTTTTAAAGCCCACTGTGCTGGCTCAGCACCCACCGGCCCTGTCCTCAGCAGCAAGGTCAATTATCATGGCCCTTGCGGGTCATTTATGCCAGTGATTTGACTACTAGGTCTGTTAAAAAAGAATCAAATCAGGTAACATCCTCTTGTGATCTGTCCTTGAAATAACCTTTCAGAGCAGGTTTTTTTTTTTTTTTTTNTTTTTTTTTTTTTTTTGTCTTGTGTTTTATTTTTATTCTTTGAGCTGCACCGTTTACCTCAGACTAAGCTAAAGTGCTATGAAGGCAAATTGATATAAATAGATGTAGCAGAGCTGCTGTTTAAACCTTCTAGGCTCAAATATCTCTCTGCAGGCTAAGGAGGGTTCCCTATCTGTTGATATCAGGTTTCCGATGTGACAGACCCGGGTTTCAATCTGGATGTTTACACTGTTTCACAATTAACCTATATTCTGGATTGATTGAGACTATATCCAGAATTTGTAGCTTTTACAGTATCTGGTGTAGCTGATCCTTTTGATAGAATTTAAATTGCCCCTGTAAGATGCATAGGCAGTCCATGATAATCCCCTTTAAATATTTAGATGACTTGACACTGGCAAGAGAAACAAAAAGTGAGTGGGGGGTAGTATTCAGTGACTGCAGGAACGGGGGCGGGGGTACTTTCCTCTTTTTGCATAACCCATGAACCAGGAGAATTGCAAATGATCTAGCTGTTAAATATCAATAAGGTGAATGAGTTTACGGTAAACTGTGCCATCAGCCTGCATGCACACCCAGTATGTTTTTTCTTGTGATATGTCCTTGCCCTTTCCTTAAGTAAGTACATGAATATTTATCGCCCTGCAATTTACACAGCATGGTACATTAATTTACAAGTTAATTAAACAGTGATTCAAACCCGATTTACTAGGCTTTAAATGTAAATGGGCCCTCTCATTGTCTTTTGCTATGAAACTATTTGGGCTTTTTACAGGCTTATTTGTTTAGCCAAGGATATGGGTGTGGCTTAAAGTTAAAAGTCAGAGTGTGAACAAACAATGAAATTGGGTTAAATATAGAATGAAATATGATCTCAAGTTGTTTTTTTTTTATCAACCTGGAGCTCATTTTTCTCTCTAGTAACCACTTTATACGTCGTGCGATTTGATTAAGGGCTCAGTGATCTTTTAATTTCTTTAGACTGGATTTACAAATCAAAGCATTCTCACTTGATCCTCTTGCTCCATTTGCTGAGTCACAAGCACATGTTTGGGTCCATCCATCCCCTGCCCTGTCACTGTGCACAACGATTAGTTTCATAAACTTTCATAAAGCAGATTAGAATATCCGATCTGAGGAGATAAGATTAAGGACAGGGTTGGTGGGGTGAAGATTAGCACTCACTGCAATATAAAGCCTCTAACTCAAAACAGCATCTATTGTTGGCATCCCAACATCAGACACCCTTCAGCCATCCTCTGCCTCATCTCATTAACTCAGGGCAAAACAGATTATGGCCAAAGCCTGGGGTGTCTGAGACGTATTGTTCTGACCATGCTGTGTTGTTAATGTTTGGATCTGATTATTATCCTGTTGTTATTTATGTCAGGAGCAGGTAATACTTTTGTGTTTTTCAGGAGCTTTATGTCAGTGGCTGAATTTGATGCATTAACCTTTGTTGCTATGGTTGCCAACTTATTTGCTCAAAACTATGCAGTGTTTTAAATATGGTGGGAATGTGCCACAGATATCATTCTATCACTGACTCATTGTTAAATCTATATTTTCAATGGGTTACTCTATTAATATAGCTTATCCTAGACTTTTTTCTTTTATATGCTGAAAACCCTTTATGTACAAACCTGTAATTTGTTTTTAATGTAACCTGGTAATGAAAATGGTAGCTATTTTCTGAGCTCTTGTGTTCTATACCATATAGATTGTTCTGTTCAATGTCATGTTGTCAGCCATAATTGACTCAATTCTCTAATCAATACAGCAAACGTGAAATTGAAATTTATTTCTCTTCTGGTTAATTTTCATGCTGATTGATCATAGGAAGACTGACCTAGACGAAAGGCAGTCCATGCCACTTGAGACCTTTGTGTTACTGGACATGACTGCTCATGCCTGTATCGAGCCAAAGCACCAGTGATTGCAGTTTTGATTACTTCAGTTAACTAACTCATTGGAATGGACATAATCTATTTTTGAGTAATCTGCAAATTGGACAGAGGCTATAGGCATGGTTGTGTGGAATGGGATTAGAAAGTCAATTATAGTGGTTGCTCTGTTGCATTTCATGCTCCACCTATATTATGCTCATAAGTACTGTATTAATGGATGTGGATATTTGATGATGCAGATATTTTCTTTTTATACATTTCACTTTATATTCCACATTGATCTTTCTTTACTGTGAAATCTTCACTCTTCACTACAGCCTCCTGCCTCTTCCTCATGTTCTCACCTTGTGGCTGTTTCAGTTGTAATAATTTGTAGTACAGACACTCTAAATGACGGAGGTTTTCTCATTTCACGGGTCAGTGACACAGATATTTATTGAATATGCTCACGAGAAGAGACAGCAGACATATCAGGCAGAGCCAGCAATACATAGAGCGCTTATTTGACCGGGAGAGAAAGCAATGTTAACATGTTTATATAAGCAGAAGACATACACAGACAGCATATTTATTCATGAATGTGTCCTCCCAAGCACATTATTCACCCAGCCACAAAGAGAGATATAACAGCAGCCTGCCACCTGAAATCTTAGCTCTATAGCTTTGATTAAACAGATATAAATGCATATGATATTCAGGCTCCATAATATCATCATCAGTCATTTGTCATAATTATGCATTATCTGGAGTCACATGGTTTGACGTAAATGACAGTGATACATGGGTGTCTTCTCTGTCTTGATTAGGATGGTATCTACAACTGTGAGACAGTAAGACCGCATTAAAGATGAATCTGAAATATGTCTCTATTCAAATATAATGATTTTATATTCACCACTGTGTGGATAATAGCGTTTTAAAAACAACAGGTAACATGTGGATATATGAGGTTATGAAAGGGCTCCAGCCGTTTCCTCTACGTCTCTCCTTGAGACGTAGAGGAAACTGATGATGTACCGACTGTATTGATTGAGGAGGATGATACTGTGGGTAGTGTTTGGATCATAGGGATATTTGTATTTTTGTCCACCACAGCATAGTGACAAGCACAGATCAATGTGTAGATGTTGTTTCCTGGGAGAGTGAATAACACAGTCCAAGAGGAAGGAAGGGAGGAGCTCATCTAAGTACAATGAATGAGTAGGAAGCTCTCTCTCTCTCTCTCTCTCTCTCTCTCTCTCTGTGTGTGTGTGTGTGTGTGTGTGTGTNCTCTCTCTCTCTCTCTCTCTCTCTCTCTCTCTGTGTGTGTGTGTGTGTGTGTGTGTGTGTGCATGCTTCTGATTACTGGCCTCAGCCGACCCTTTGATCTAATAATACTTTCTTATCCAAAACACACATTCTCTCTCTCTCTCTCTCTCTCTCTCTCTCTCTCTCTCTCTCTCTCTCNCTCTCTCTCTCTCTCTGTTTCTCTCTCTCTCTCACACACACACACACACACACACACACATAATATTCACACAAAATCATAGCTGCTTTATGCTGTAGAGGCTCTGGCACCGACATTTGGATCATTCACACCAATTTTTTTTTTTTTTTTTTTTAATGTTTTATCCATTTTGGATAAATGAGGTAGAGGTCTTTAAATCCTATTCCCTTTCAGGAACCACATTTCAACTCAGAAACATCTGACTTCTCCCTGTTTCTTCTCAAGGTTCAAGGTTCAAGGTTCTTTATTTGTCACATACACATCATACACATTGTGTTAATGGCAGTGAAATGTTTTCTGTTACTCAGTCCACTGTGCAAAAATATACAAAGCTAAAGATAAAAAAAATAGGAGGATAAAATAAGGATAAAGGATTCAAATATACAAAGCTAAGGATAAAATATGCAATGTTAAAATATACAAAATATACAGATAAAAAATATACAAAGGGTAGAAAATAGGATGAAAATAAGGATAAAGGATAGAACATACAAAGCTAAGGATAAAATATACAAAGTTAAAGTATAAAATATACCAATAAAAATACAAAGCTAAAATGGAAATGGTTAAAAAAAAAAAAAAANAAAAAAAAAAAAAGATATATGCACATATGTGTCTTTGCAAAGTGTCCAGTGGTCCTGTTTGATCATGTCTATGTATTATGCGGGGGCAGGTGTCAGAGTGAGGGCTGCATCTGCATTTAACACTCGGATTGCCTGGAGGATGAAGCTCTTTCTGAGTCTTTTGGGGTTAGTTCTCAGGAACCGGTAACGTTTTGCTGATCGGAGCAGTGTGAAGAGTCCATGGCTAGAGTGAAATCTGTCTTTCACAATGTTCTTGACCCTGATCCTGCATCACGTGTTGTAGATGTCTGTGATACTGGGGAAAGAGCTACTGCTGACTTTCTCTGCTGTCCTCACCATTCTGGATAGCGTGGACCTGGGCACATAGAACATAGAAGGCCTTCTGCACACGAGGAGAGACTCAGAACCTAGCCAGGTGTTGGAAGTGATAAAGCCATTAGCGTGCCTTTGTCACCAGGATGTTGGTGTCCACTGTCCAGGAAAGGTCTTCTGTCAGGTGGACCCCAAGATATTTGAAGAGGTTCACCCTCTCAACTGGAGTCCCGTTGATTTTCAGAGGGCTGTACTTTCTCATCTGATTCCTCCCAAAGTCAACGATCATCTCCTTGTTTTTTGCGACATTCAGGCAGAGGTTGTTGGCCTGACACCAAGCTGTCACGTTCTCCACCTCCCCTAGGTAGGTTCTTTCGTCGTTGATAATCAGGCCTACCACCACAGTGTCATTTGCAAACTTTACTAGTGTGTTGGAGTTAGATGTAGATATGGAGTCACTGGCGTAGCGGGAGTATAGCAGGGGGCTGAGGACAGAGCCCTGGGGGGCTCCAGTGCTGAGGGTGAGTGTGGATGACGTGTGTTTTATATCCTGACTACCTGTGGACGTTCAGTCAGGAAGTCCAGGATCTACTGACATATAGAGGAATTCAGCCTCAGGTCCTGGAGCTTCCTGCAGAGGTTGGAAGGGATGATAGTGTTGAAAGCAGAGCTGTAGTCCATAAACAGCATCCGTTCATAGTTCCCATTCCTCCGGTCCAGGTTCTCAGCATTCCAACTATCCCTCAGTAAATGCCTCAGTTAAGTGGACCATCCACTTCCCACAGTAGATTAGCTAGAGGTAGTTCAGAAACAATGAGGAGGGGAATTTAGAAGTGTAACCAATATATATATATATATATCCCCATCCATCCATTTTCTTTACCTGTTTGTCCTGTTAAGGGTCACGGGGGAGCTGGAGCCTATCCCAACGGTCATAGGGCAAGAGGCGGGGTACACCCTGGACAGATCGCCAGTCTATATATATATATATATATACATACACACACACACACACACACATATATACTGTGTACATATATATATATATATAGATAGATATATATATATATATATACACACACACAGTATATAGCTGGGTGTTTCTGAAAAATGAAACAACAGCTCTGCACTAAAATGTCTATTTTAAAAAAATTTTTAATTTATATATTGATTGCACCGAGTGAACACATACCCTTGCCAAGGCCCAACACTTCTCTGATTCCTTTTTTTTTTTTTGCCTGAAAAACAGCTAGACTTTGAAGCCAGACTATCATTACTTTAAATCAGATTTTTTTAAAAATGATGATCATGCAAACTAATTGCACAGTGGTACTGCAGACATCTTCTTTGGTCCAAATCCTTTCATACTGCTGAATCAGCATCATCTTAGCAACACACTGGTGATAGTTGTATTTGTTAATGCACAGATGTCACAAATATGATCCCTGTCCAAGCATGTATTTTAATCTGATCCGAATCAATGTCTGGATTTTGCCTAAATTGCACCTGTTGATAGTCCATCATGGGATACCTATGGCTAATTTTTTTTCATTAAGATTGTTGTCTTAGTTGGGAAATAGGTATAAATATTGACAAATGCCTTTCTTGCAATGTTGAAGGAAGTGAGAAAAAATTCAGTATCCAAATCCTGATCCAGATCTGCCTGAAAATCTAATAAAAGTTTTCTTGACCCAAGTCCCAATACTGTATGTCTACAAACTTTCATTGAAATCTGTTACTTTTCAAGCTATCCCACTAACAGACAGATGAGAAAGCACCGCATGAAAACATAAAGTAAATAAATGTGTCCCTGACCACTGAAGCAATGACAGGAAGCAAGCAAATGCAAACGCATCCCTGACTGGTAACAGCATGCTCAGGTTTCATGGTGTTTAAACCCACTATATCCTAGCAAATCTTACAAATACAGTTGTAAGCAGTTGATTTGCCTGTGAAAATAACTCATACAAAGGTTTTTAATCTATATCAGGCTATCTCTAATCCTCCTCTGTTGCTGAATGGCTGGGCAAGAATGCATTTTTTTCCGTTTAACAATGGAAAAAGTTTCCCACAGATAAAATCAAATGGGGCGGGAAACCAAAATCCAATCACCAACGGTCAGTTGAGGTACATCTGAGAAGCATTCTGATGCAGATGTGAAAAACAATCAGTCTCAACTGGATCTCCACAAAATCTGAATGCATACGCAGATACAAGAAACTTGGCAGGGCCTAGTTTAGTTATGACTAAACTAGACTAGAGATTTAAGAGGTTTAAGGCTAAACCTAAGGTTTAAGACTAAACCTCTCATTTAAGACTAAATGAAAGGATTCACTGAGAAACTACAGTTGAAGACTCACAGTGTAAAGAATATGTTTAAAAGTATATTTAGTGTCTTCCCACTCCTTCACAGCCATACTAGTTGCCATAAATCAGACTGACACAGACACAAAAATATTATAAAATGAGGAACCTTGCCTGCAAGGTTATCACATTGTTCCATAGATTACACGCCTGAGCAGCTACTTTTGTGACACCACTTTAACTGCAAGTTAAGCATAGATTGAATGAAACACAAAGAGTAGGCCAAAGTGTTTGTTGTGTCACAGGATGTTTTAAGAAGACACAAATAGTACCTTTCTGACCCTGCATGACTGGAACAGCTTGCTCGAAAAACACATTAGGGTAAGACAAACAAAGCGCTGGTGAAGGGTCAGTTGGTCTCAGCTGTTGTCAAGTCACATGCTGCTAAAGGTCAAGGTTTATAACCCCAGCACCATGTTGATGAGTCAGTATGACTGTTGAAGCTGAGGTCAGCCTCAGTTTGTTTGATTTTGATCTCACAACAATCTTCATGAATGGCTAGATGGTTAATGAGTAAAAAAAAAAAAAAAAAAANAAAAAAAAAAAAAAAAAAGTAAAGATGGCATAAACAGGCAGGAAACAGACGGATGATGACAGGTTATTGGATAAAGAAACGCTGCAGGCTGACAGTTAAGTTAGTGAGGCTTAATGGACAACCAAGAGAGCTTACTCACATTTGCTCAATTTTCCTGGTTCTCAATGAAGGGGACTCAGATTCAAGCTTATATTTCCGAGATAAAAGGAGTCCTATTTCTCTAACTCAAATATATCAAAGCCTGAGGTCTTATTTGGCTGTCGGTGATGTTATAATCCATACATTGCTCCCTTTTAGTGAAATTTACCATGTGCAAATTCTAGCAAAGCTGCTGATGATCTCCCAGCTCACTGTTTGGGTTTGGGATGGTTTTGGCAGAGGTCAGTTTTTATTATCATTATCAATTTCTCCAATCTGAGTCAATTCTTAAGTATCTTTTGGTGAAGTTCCCCCAAAGAGCCGAATTCGGTGACTCTCATACATTAAAGAGAATAATTTGATTTAATGTTCATTTAATGTTAATATCAGAAATGTTGTTTAATGGAGCTTTGAAAAGCATTTCTGTAATCTAGTACTAGTTATGTTTGCATACGGACAGTGATGTATTAGTTGCTGTTATGTTAGACACGGGTTATTAAAAACAGCGAAGATGTGTAAAAGATGCTTCAGACAAGCGACCATCAGGACAGAAAAAAATTAATTTAAAAAAATCCTACGCACTCTTCAAAGCTCACAATTGGATAGTTATTACAAGTATGATCGTCCAAAGAAAGACTCACCGAAATAAAAATCAGCCAGCAAGCGTTGTTGTGTTTGTGGTTCTGAGCTTCTGACAACATGCAAATTACTGTAATAAGAAAAAAAAAAAAAAAAANAAAAAAAAAAAAAAAAATCAAGAACATTTTTGAATTTTTAATCTCTTTTTGAATATCTCAGCTGACAGTGTTAACATTTTTGGAAAATCATTTACCTTATATTTGTACATACACACACATGCACATACGCGCAAACATATGGACACACGCATACTGACATATTCACATACAGTATACCAGGTTAGCTTAGCTAAGGACTCATAATTAGTTCATACATTATACACGCTGAGCTAAACTGTGTCTGGAGGAAACGTAATTACTAGGGGCAATGCAATTATCTAGTATAGTGTGTGTAAATGTATTTGCCAGAGTGTGTATATGTGTGTGTATGTGTGTGTGTGTGTGTGTGAATTCCTGTGTATGAGTGCTATCTCTGTGTTATCAAACTATTGTGTGTACTGTATGCAAAAAATTGCACGAGAATATGTATTTAATACCCTGTTTTGGAATAATGATGGAGAATGATGGCGCTCTGTTCCTTTCATTAGGGAAAGCCCCTTGTGTGTGTAGATATACGTATTTTTATGTTAATTTAATGACGACAGAAGAAGGAGGGAGAGGTCATGAAGTTAAATTATGCATGTAGAATGATTAGCCAATCAGCTGTTTAAATTAAATGTTGAGTGCTAATGTGTGTCTGCGAGAGATGAGATGGTGATACTCCCTGAGGTCAGAGTGGGCTTTCCCTCCGATGGAAAGAAGCAGCACTGACAAAGAGCACAAATGCACACTTTTTGCACATACATACAAAACATGCTTATTCTCACCCATAAATACTCTCATTTTTCTGGGGTAATGACGTATTGGTGTTTATGTGTTCAGGGACCTAGAATTAGTTGTTGCAGCTACTTGTTTTCTAATGATGCTATTAGTGGATCATTGGCTTATCTGATATATGGTTGTAATTAGTGTATATAAGAGAGAGAGAGAGAGAGAGAGAGAGAGAGAGAGAGAGAGAGGAGAGGATTCATGTCCTGGGTGGCATATGGTTCTACTGTACATTAAAATCTCACTGTGTATTGTAACTGTAAAGTTCCTGCAATTCTGAACTCTTCAAGCTCATACAGCTTATATGGGTATAGCAAAGTCAGGCTGAATCAGGAAGCCAAGTGCACAATGTGGATTTTATGCTTTTGCTCAGTCTTCTATCCAAACATTTAATATTGTTTAGAAAAGCTGAGGATGTGTGTATTGTCAGGCTAACTCAAAGGTGCAGGTATTTCAAATCATGCCTTGATTTCTTCTTTATCTCCATTAGAAACCCTGAATGATTCCGGAGATCCACAGCTGAACATGGTGAGGATTATAGATATTAATGTGTTGCAATTCAGAGGACTTTTTTAGGGGGTCTAAAATTCCATTGTCTGCCTTTGCAGTTCCTGTGTAATTCAAAAACTGAAATTCAGTCATAAGGCATTATAACCTTCACCAGGGAGGTTATGTTTTCACCTCCAGGACTGTTTGTTAGCATTACTCAAAAAGTTCTGAATAATTTTTGATGAATGTTGGTGGGAAGACCAACCCAGACCCTACATTTTTGTGTGGATCAGGGTCCAGGAATTATTTAAATTATTTTTTAACAAGCAACTGGTCCAATGATGATGATGATGATGATGATAATTATTATTATTATAGTCATTTCTTTTTTGTCTTTCAGCCAACTTTAAGCGATTGATCAAATATGGCTTTATGACAGGCATTTCCGCATCATTCTTTAATTTCTTGTTTGCCATTGTCATCGCAGTTTGGGTGTAAAATGAAATCATAAGGCATTATTTCTCTCTTTATTGCCTTTTTGTGATAATTTTCACTCTGTGACTTCTTTTCTGTTTGTTCCATATGGTAACATTTTGGATGAAGGTGGAAAGTGGAACATTATTGTGCTGACCTACATCATTATTTCAGTTGTTGCACTAATGTTTCATGTTTTGGAGAGGTATTAAATTGTTATTAGTCAGACACCAAACTGAGATACCGCAAATGATTTGTTGAATGTTCCTCACAAACGCACAACAGCACCATAATCATATTTATTTGAAGTGCAACATGCTATGAGTCAGGATGTATGATACGTAATAAATTGGACATTTGGGGTTGTAATGAAAATCTAAATGGAGAGCAAGAGTACACACACACACACACACACACACACATACACACACACACACACGTACACAGATTCAAAGGCACATACACGCAAACATAAACATGTTCATACATGCACATAGACTGCCTTAATGAAAGAATCAGTCACAATAACATATAACTCCAGAGAGTGCATTCAAACAAATTATTTGAAAAATGAGCAAATTTGCTTTTATGCGTGATTAGAATTACTGATAAGAGCATACCCCCTCTATCTAACTTGGCTTTGTGCAATTAAAGTAAATATGTATCATCATCAGCTGTACTGGTACACATACACACACACACACACGCACACACACACACACACACACACACACACACACACACACNACACACACACACACACGCACACACACACACACACACACACACACACATATTGGTTGTACATCACATGAATATGTAATGTAGTCTATGTTCAAATGAGAGGGATGGAGTTTTGTATCGTTCTGTCCTCTTCTTCCTCATCTTTCTCACTTTCAGTCCTCCTCCCCCATCCTCGCTTCTCTCCTCCCACTGCTTTGTTGCTCAGAGGCCTGCAGCTCTGAAATATTTAGCATTTGACAATGATCTGTGCCTGTCTTCCTCTTTTACAATGAATCAGACACTCCATACAGAGAGATTATTGGTTCTTGTAGGTTATGGTCATACACTTCTAAGATTCCACAGACGGGTGGTGAGATCATATTTTTTTTGTAGGAGTTGTCCTCTCTCCTCACACTTTCTCATCAATCTGTGGTTCTTGCAACCACAAGCGTGAGAGAATGTGAGGAGGAAGAGATGAGGAGACGGACTGATTACCAGAGAACACAGGAAATGTTCTTCTCAGGAACTGGCACCATTTAAGGTTTTCAGGAGATTGTAGATCTTTTGTTTTTGGTTTCTGAGCCAAACCCAAACCATCTTATAAATTTCTGCACAGTTTATACCAATGAAATCTGTGAGGAGTCAGAATATTTACTTTAAAGCCTCAAGCCAATAATGCAATGTTATCTAGTAAACCAGAATTTCTTTGCAACAACCTTTAGATCCAAAAATTGAATCATGTACAGCTTAAAACAAAATTACAGGAACATACCAGCAATTGTGTATGTTTGAGCCCAATTTAAACAATCCACAAACATGTTTGGTCAACCATTTCCCAAAATATACAACTTTAGCAGTAAAATTTAGATTTATTTTTCCTACCTTTCAGACTGACATTGGTTTGAGTTCATTCCAGTTCACAATAAAAATCAACTTGTAGAGATTTGAAACATGCTGGAGACACTTAATCCATCACAGCAAACATTGTGTCTATTAGGTTTTTTTTTTTGTCAAAGTAACTTTATTTNCTTAATCCATCACAGCAAACATTGTGTCTATTAGGTTTTTTTTTTTGTCAAAGTAACTTTATTTAACCAATATAATATGGAGCTGCATGGAAAACAATGTATGTCTCTGCCAGGGAATACAGTCCGAGGAGAAGGTAGATGACTTCTACTGAAAAATTAAAACGACCATGCCAAAAAAAAAAAAAAAAAAAAAAAAAAAAAAATCAACATGCCTTCTACAATCATGTACAAGTTAGCAGAAAAAACATTGAATTTTAAGGTGGGTGTATCACCTGAACATTTAAAAGATAAGGGGATTTGAAAAAATAACCAGAAAATTTGAAATATGGTTTTATGTTTTGGAAATTGGCTGTCAACGTAACATATGTGTAGGTTGTATATATTGGGCTGAAACATGCATGATCACCAGTATGGTCCTTTTCAATGTTATAGATATAAACTATTGAATCCACCAAAGGTCTAAATAAAAGTAATTTATAGGAGGAATGGGAAATATAAAAGTGAAATTGCTTTAAAGACATGATATGGTATAGTGAATATGTTATATTCTGCTTTTCAGTATTTCTGTAAAGCTACTGACTTTAAGCATGTGATCCCTTGTGCAATAGAGGCAATACAGAACCATTAAGATCTTACTAATTGACTCAATAATGAATCTTTGCTTTAATTTAGATGACCGTAATTGATTCAATTGACTCAATAATGAATCTCTGCTTTAATTTAGATGACCGTAATTGATTGCGACAAGGCCAAATTGCACATACATTAAGCAGAATTCCAGATTTCAGATATAATGATTTTGTCAGAGAATTAAAACTGACTCGTGGGGGTGGGGAGCCTCGGGGCCATGACTTTGAGGTTGTCATACTGTAACTACCGCATGACTGAAAATGATGTCTGTTGCTACTCAGTGAGACTGGCGCTGTTGGAGAGCTGCCATTTTCATACATTTACATACCAATGTTCCACTCTTCCACTCTCTGTTTAATAGGGTTTCAGCAACACTGACTGAGGACTAGTGAATGAATACCTTATAGGTAAAAACAGTGCGTGTATGTGTTTGCATATGCAAACACAAACACACTGTTATGTTTGCGTATGTTTGTGTTACAATATGTTTGTGTGTGTATGTGTGGGTTTATAGGTAGTCCTGCATAAAGCATTATGGTGAGGTGAGTCTGCATGAATTTTCTAAGTGTGTTCTGGTAAGATGTGTATGACATTAAATTCCAATCAGAAGCCCTGCGGCACTGTGGAAAAGCCTAGAAACCATAGAAGCATGGTATAGAGCAGAGGCATTTGCTCAACGCATGGGTGACTTTGTGTATAGAATAAATTAGGTCTTGAAAGGATGTATAGGATAGAATCATTAGACATACATTTGCATTCTGTGGGCCTTTGGGACCTGGAAAATCGTGATCTTGTAGCCTCCTGAGATGGGCATGACAGAGACAGTGTGTGGGAGGCTTTGAAATGTAAGAAAGGGGTTGGTAGGTTTGATGAACTGAGCTTTCATGTGTGACAGCCTGAAATAGCAGCCTTTAGTACTATCTTCCACAGTTTCACTTGTCTTCATCAGCAAAAATGTCTTTTCTTTAGTTCCACTCTGTCAACCTTTAATAAATACAGACTAGATGCAGCATGGCTCTGTCGGCATCAATTCAACTCATTTGGGAACTTTCAGTCAGAAAAGGCTCACGGTTCATCATCAGGGCTTATTCCAATAACAATTAAACTGTGTTTTGAAATGAAAAGGGACAAATGTGATCCTCTATTTAAGATCAAAAGGTCAGTCAACTTTGGCTCAATTGACACAACATTTGGCACGTGCAATGACGAGACCAAGACAAACAAAAGTTATGATGTTATTTGTAGATACCTCTTACTGTTGTGCTTCAAATGGCTGCCATAGTTGAGTGGGTGTGGCTTCTCTCAATCAATCAGTATTCCAATGGCCCATAAAAATCCATTTCTGTAGTATTAATTTTAGCAGTACAGCAATACACGACTGACTATCTTTCTGCAAGGTTTTCTTTTTAGCATAAACACATTTTAGCTATGATAAGTTTATTCAGAGCATTTTTAATTGATGTTTAGATTGTTTTAAGTTAAGTCTCTGTTAATACAATTCAATACATCCAGCTGACTTTTTAGAATAAAAATCATTCAGTTTTTTTTTTTTTTTTTTTTTNTTTTTTTTTTTTTTTTTTTGACATTTTATTGTAAAATATGTACAGGAAGCGTTTAGATTGACTGTATCTTAATTAAGACATACATGGAAAATGTCCAAGTTAAGCTGGAGATAAACCTTGATTTAAATTGTATTTTTTACATCTCATTCATGGTAAATTAATTTGCAATCAATTAGTTGTGCTTGTGACACTGAGAATCTGAAATCCCAATCATTTAATCACATATTGATAAATAGACAGAAAGGCTGATCAAAGGCGTAGCATTGCTGCTGCTAAAGGTGCCATGAAAGCCTGTTTGGATTCACCTGGAAATGTGCTGGCAAACAGGGTTCTGGTGACACTAAGTGGGCCAAAGTGACAAACATAGAAACACTGATGTTTGCTTATGTGAGCATTGAGCTAAAACTGGTAGCTCATGTATCGAGATTGAAACTTATATTGGTGATTTTTCAAGGGAGTAGACAATAGATTTTGCTAGCCTTGCAGCTAACTTGCTTTAAATATACTTGTCTCAAATTGAAAACTGGGTATTTTAAGTATCATCCAGAACTCACTTGTTATCTTAAAGTAATTTTCCTTAAGTTGCCAAATAGTGGAGGAAATTCATCCTAAAACAATAACTTGCAGATTATCTTCAATGTCAAATTCTAGCTTTAGCATTAGCCTAGATCACTTGATTCTTTGGACTGAGAGTCTGTGTTACATCTTCACTTGTTTCAGTTCTTGTTCCATGTAAAGAAGAAAACCCCAAACTCAGTAGTGTATCATGGCAACACATCCTGTCAGGTGGAAGTACCAGGTTCGAGTCCTGGCAGGAGTTTGGCTGGATTTACTCTCCTGTCTTTAACAACTCAGGATGTTCACTCCATGACCCACAATACACTTACATTTGAATCCCTAAAATTTNTCTTTAACAACTCAGGATGTTCACTCCATGACCCACAATACACTTACATTTGAATCCCTAAAATTTGATTGTATTGTGACTTATTCTAAAGAAATGTGGTTTGGATTTGCTAACTCTTATCCATTCTATGCAAAAGACAAATTTCCCAAATACAGTTAAAAGAATGAAGTTGCAGACTTTATAATTAAAATACTTTTCATATGACAAGTGTTACAATTTTCCAATCATTAAACTGCAGCAATTGACCTTCCTAAACCTTTGCACTTACAATTTCACTTTCATTATGTCAAAAGGTGCTCAGGAGCATTTCAGAGGTTTCCAAAATAATTTATTATATGGTCATACAAAGACACAGCAGTAGCATAGCAACTGTGCATACAAGTCTGTGCAGTCACAAAAAATTGGAGGTATGCGGATGTCCACACAGAGACCTGTACACCCGCTGACATAAACAGATTATGAAATTTACTTCATGCGGGTCCTCGCATATGTGGAAAGTATAAATTGGCCTCGACGCACACACACACACACACACACAGACACACACACACACACACACACACACACACACACACACACACTGACGGATATGTACTACAAAACATGCCATATCTCATGATTTACTTTTTAATACTGTAACTAAATTTGTTGGACATGTACAGGAAGTCCTGTAAAGAGGCAAGCACATGTTACATTTCCTTCAGCACTTTTTGCAGAAAAATCTAAAAACTGGCTCCAAAATCTGGTAACTAGCTCTAATTACTTCTTATCGAAGAGGCACAGCAACATAAAATCATAAAACATGCAATCAAATGTTCATCCATTTATCCATCCATCCATCCATTCTAAACCCTCTTATCCTGCAGCGTTGCTGGGGCAGGAGTCTATCCCAGCAGCTGCTGAGAGAGAAACTGGGCACATTCTGCATATGTACCAGGGAATGTTAGCTTGTAATAAAATAAAAGTATAAAGCATCAAACAATACATTGGAACTTAAAAGTACATCTTTTTTTTTTTTTTTTTTTTTNTTTTTTTTTTTTTGACTTACTACCTTTCTGAAACCAGCTTCCCTGCAAGTTTTCTGTGTTCGGCAATCCACCTGGCCTTGGTGATATGAGTTTGAGACTCCCTGTCTTACATCCTCATTTTAACAGTGGGTGGACCAGCCTCACTGATGGACATGGCATCCTCGTGGGGATATATCATAGCATGGTGAAACAATAATACCATGGTGCTTTTTGTAAGTGTAATCTATCCACAGTGTGTGCTGCACGTCACAGGAGAACTGATGACAGAGACCAGCTGGTGATTGAAAAGTGAAATTAAGAAAGTACATTTGAATGCATGCTAAAACTTTGATGAACAAAGCAATTAAATTGATTCATTACAAATGTCATGTAAACACCATAATTAGATTGAAATTGGCACAAATTGACCTATGCTTGAGTAACAGACCTAGGTTATGTGATTGTAAATTGATTTACTCAGGCATGAAAACGCAGTAAGCCACTCCTGCATGCATCTCTTCACCTGGCAGACTCGCCCTCATACTCTGGTTAACCACAAGTATAGGAGAAGTAGTGAGTGACAGTTGGAGACAGAAAGGATGACAGAGACAGACAGATCGGTGTATAAACATCTGCTTTTAGGAAGAGACAGGAATGGGAGACACAACAGAAAGAAAACCGTACATCTGTACATTTGAATGCATGTGTGTGTATTTGAATAAAACACTAACACAACCTCTGCTACACATTTATGTAGATTGGGGATTCAAGGAGCAGGTGTGTGTGTGTGTCTGTGACAGAGTAAATGATAGGGGTGAGCAGGTTATAGAGTGAATCAAATACTGGCAAATCTTGTTGTTGACACTATGCTGCTTTACGTAACTTTACCGTCAGATGACAGAAGAGTGGAACAGGCAGAGATAGAAGCTGTAAACAAGGAAGTTTCCAGTACGCAGTGAAAGGCCAAAGGCGTCCTTTTTCTCCCAGGAGGGGACCAGAGTTACCAGCATATTCATAGCTTTCCCTGATTGCCATGGTGAGACTCAAGTCACACAAATATAAAGGTCAGAATCAACAAACAGAAGGCAACCAAGAAAGTCTTTAGAGCTCACTTATATCCTTCACTCAGGCTGTCGCTATAGGGCTCGTGTGTGTATATGTGTGTGACTGTGTGTGCTGTTTAATCTGGAGTCTCCTGAGACATTGAAGGACAGCCATTCTCTGTAATACTGTTGAGCCAGCATGTGTCGCGATGGTGTAAGCACAATTTCTGACACGCTTGGACCACTGAAAACCAACTAACTCCCACGAGGGTCCCTCCCAGAAAAATGGTGTGACGGCATGTGTGTGTCTGTGTGCACTCGTGTGTGTTTATGTATATGTTTTGTTGATGCAGGTGTTACTTTGGCCTTCACAGGGCTAATGGAGGGGCCCATTAACACCACAACAACTCTAATAGTACTGTAAATACTTGGCCTGCTGGTGTGATGGTAGCTTTGTTCAATAATTCAACAGCTGCTGAGAAAATCAGCACTGGAGCTTTCTGCAGAAGAACAACCAGCATTGCAGACAAATATCACCGGAAAGCCCGGAGCACAGCAGAGGTTTTAGAATACATTAAAGCACAATAAAAAGTCAATACTGAAGTTTTATTTCTTTCAGCTTTCATTGCTTTGCTTTTCATGGGGATTTTTCTTGAGTTGAGCAAATCAGCCACGTTGCTGAGGATTTCTTAGCAATGCTGTTGCTGGTTAGCCTCAGCATGCACAGCCCTTTCATTGGGTGTAATTGGGCTTGCTTTAGTGGGAGCAGGTTTGTTAATGATGCTTGACTTCATGGAGAGAGGAAAGTGATGACTTCAGTCAGCATGTAAATGAAGTGAGATATGTACGTGTCTAGTTCATAATATTAACTGAGGTAATTTAGCATGAAATATAGTAAAAGGTTATTTACTAAGTGTGATTTGCTGATATAGATATGTCTGCTATGTAAATGACATTGTAAGCTAGTGTGTAGTCTGTTAAATGCAGCCAATGCATACTGTGCAGTGAGCCAAGAACTTCCCCAACCTTTTACATGAGATGGTGGCATGAAGACAGATGGCAGAGTCATACATGACCAAATGTGCATTTCTTCTCAAGTTACAGTTTAATAATCATTAGTTTGTAATTTATATTATAATGTGACAAGATCGTGAAAGCTGTCGTCATCAGTTTGGTTCAGGTGTTTGGTAATTATCATGAGTGAAATTCAGGTTAGTCAGACACAGAAAAGATATTTTCAGTCCTCTGTACCAATGCATGTCAAACTCCATTAGCTTCTGGGATTTTCATCTAACAATGTCTGTTCTATTGACTTATCTGGTAAATTACATGAATAAAAAGTTGTGTTTCTCTGAAAATGTATGAATCTTCACATCTTAGCTGCAGATCTTCACACAACACCCACTGTCCTTTTCTCATATTCATAAAGAACAATGCTTAATTACTACAACATGAACTGCATGTAGAACCAAAGAGCTTCCGTAGAACAAGAACAGATGCCCTGTGTGGAGAAATTAATTCCTGACACACCAGTCATCCACAAAATGATTCATCATTTGCTTCCTGTGCATATTAATCAACAGATTTCTGCATGAGAATTTATGAGGGACAAAATGTAAGCCAAGTTGCTTAACTGGCTCTTTATGGAAGAACCGGGATACACTGTAATCTCAGAATCTGAACACAGACACACACAGTGTATTTCATGACCTTTTGACCTTTGTCTCTTCATTCTGGCACTTTCGCCCCATTCCAGTTTCTATGGTTTCCTCTTTTTGTTGCCTGACTTCCCCTCACATGTGTGAAAATATGCATGCGTGCGCACACACACACACGCACACACACATTCCATCCCCCTACTCTGAGTATCTCCAGTACGACATGGAGGACCCCGAATGCCAACCATCTGATGGTACTAACGGTCCAGAAGGGCCAGGCAGACCCTCCTGTGCCACATGCCAGGCCTTTCAGCATAATAGCTGTACTAAAAGCTACACTTCATCTTGCTATAGCGACAGTTTGTGTCAGTTAGGATTTTATCCTTTTCTGCTTTTTCTTTTTTCATTCTTGTCTTGTTTCTTTTTTTGTTTCTTTCAGAGAGAGATAAGTCAGTATTTTGGGGTATTCCTCTCTATTCAGGTACCAGTAGCACAATGATTGGCCAGGTAAGAGAAAGTATGTACACACACACATGCATTCATATACACCATATATACTCAAGTATAAGCCGAGTTTTTTTTAACCAAATTTCACAACACAAATCGGGGGTCGGCTTATACACAAGTAATTCAGATCAGATCCCAGATAACGAAATTTCCAGGGGTGGAAGTACTACCCATTACCACTACCCATGGAAAATAGTTTAAATCATACCTTAGAATGACATATTTCCTGACNCCCATTACCACTACCCATGGAAAATAGTTTAAATCATACCTTAGAATGACATATTTCCTGACTAAATATCTTATCCAGCACATTTTGCGATGGCCAGTAAGTGCTGTTGTGATTGGTCAGTTATGGTAATCAGCTGCTGAAATAAATGTCATGTTCACCAGTAGCGGTATGTGGATTATTTTCAGAAAATCAGAGGAATATGACATTACCCAGAAAAACAGGTAATTTGCTAAATAAATAAATTGATGGAACAACATCAGGGGGTCAGCTTATNCCAGAAAAACAGGTAATTTGCTAAATAAATAAATTGATGGAACAACATCAGGGGGTCAGCTTATATACGGGTTTCTTTAAAAATCTGAATTTGCAGGTCAGAATTGGTGGGTCGGCTTATACTCGAGATCGGCTTATAGTCAAGTATATATGGTACTTTAGCATCTAACATAGATCTCCCTGGTGTGTTGACTGCCATTTAACATATGTGTAACAGTGTGTGAATGGTAATAAGATTCCAGTTAATGTGGAAGCATCTATTTTCATAGCAGGGAGAGAGAATGAAATGGGGGTAAATCTATGACTTAACATTAAATAAAAAAAAGGAAGGGATTGAAGTATCAAGAGCCATTTTAAGGACTGTGAGTAAAAGAAATGAGATGACTAAACAGAAGAGACAGACTGAGAGTTATGCTGGGATGCCTCCCACAGCCTCACGCCTACTCTTCCTCTTGTACCCACGCACTCTCTGTTACTGTGACGTCTAGTCTTCCTTTTTACTCCTCTGCTCTGCTATGGAGGCGTTCTGTTCTCCTCTCATTCATGCGCTACCACGCTACCTCTGTGCTTCCGAGTGGAAACTGTGCACTGAAGTGAATTTCAGCGGAAGAGGAGGTGGAAGAGGAAGAGGAAGCACCATGTTTGGTTTCATCTGAGCACATCAGATTTTGGAGGATGCTGAGCTCGTGATCAGACCTCACACAGAGCCAAGCTCCACAGATGGAATTGTATCATCTTTAGACATCGGATATTCAAGCAATATCACATGATACAGTCATACTCTCCAAATACAAAGACAGTACAATTGATTATTTTAACCAGAATTATAATAACCAGTACAATTGATTATTTTAACCAGAATTAACAAAGATTATGCATTTTAACCTTAATCTGTTTGAGTACAGACCGGACCCCCTAACACATATACTGAAAGAGCGAAGCCCCCTAGGCTCATAGAGAAAAACCCAGTGCTATTCGGGAGTAACACAAGTCCCAATCATGAAAGCAAGTAGCTTATGGCACATCATTCTGCTGATCTCACTACACACCACTGTAAGATGGTGTGCAGAAGGTTTGCATCATTATAGTGGTGATCTGCTGTGAGACTAGAGAATGAGGCAACTATGATCACAGCCCATACCTTTCTCTGCAAACAACTGTGCCAAGAAAGGGAAACACAACACTTGATAAATAACCCTATAAACCAGTGTCAAACCAACAAAATAGAAAACATGGAGGCTTAAAGGTAATCAAACACACACATAATAGCATGGACCTGAAGCCGTGTACAGTCTGACAAAGAGCTCCTCGCGACCTCATCTGATCCACTACCAGCACTTGAGGAGAATAGTGAGTAACTCAGGAAATCCTAAGTTAAGCACAGGCAAGGAGAAGGATCCAGAATCATCCAATTGGTAAAAAGAAACACAGGGTAAGTCAAAGATCAGCAGGCCAGCGGCTGGATGCTCACTTCCTTAAATAGTGAATAAATAAATAAATAAATAAATAAATAAATAAATAAATAAATAAATAAATAAAAAGCCAACAGCTTAGTGATGATTTGCTGTGAGACTAAGGAACGAGGCAACTTTAATTGTGGAAGGAGACAAGGTCATCCATGAATGCTGGTAATTTGTGTTAGTGTTGTGTTGATCTGTTGCTTTTCTTCACATTTTCTCCTGTCATTTATGGAAGAAACATTTGAAGAGTTTAATAGCAAGAACAGATAACTCTATTTAAAAAAAAAAAAAGCTGTAAAAATCATGTCATTTTACTGTTTACTGTGCATTCCAAGTAATATCAATTAATCTGATGTGGGGTTTCAAAAAAAAAATTTAATTTGGAGAAAGTAATGTACAGGTTCAGTGATATTGTCTGGAATGCACAAATAAAAATATGATTTTTAAAATTTTTTATAAATGGAGTTTATCTGTTTCTGCAAATGAACTCTTCATTTATTTGTATGCTTTACATTTGTATGCTTTGCACACATCTATCCTTATTTGTTCCAATCAATTGCATTTTTTCTCATGTAAGAGCCTCATGCTCCATCTTATTAACCCACAGTTACTGTAGCTATACATGGTGCTGAAACAGCATTCATGGACATGCATAAATAAGGCATGAGAGAAATTTCACAGTTTGCAAACAAAATGTTTGCTAGCATGGTGTTAGAGGAACATGAGACTGCTGTGAGTAACCCAGGAGTCCTAGCTGTTTATTTTGCTTTAAAAACATAAATGTAGCCACATATGTATCAGGCACAGCTTCACGTCTGTCTTTGGTTAGGTGTTGTCTTTCACTCTGCCCTAACAAATAACTTTTCCTGTTTACCACCTTGTGTAATAGTAGAGAATAATAGGGATAATTTGCAATAAGGAAAACATGATATTTAACAATAGTTATAGCTCCAGTTTGTCTCTACAAGCTGAAATTGTAAATTTATTTTTGAAAACATGGGATGCCATAACTATGACATTGTAGGTAAAGCAACTCTGCAGAAGATCAAACAACAGTAAGTTGTGACTGTGGCAGATACAGATTCATATGGGCTATTATGATTATGGGAAGAAGAAAAAAAACAAAACATTGATCTAGATCATAGATCATTTTTTTAAGTTTGATTAATTTAACTTTTGTAATTAGGTTTGTATGTACTTCAGTAGTTAATTATTATATAAATTGATTCTTAATGGAAAATAAAATTATTCTTCCTGAACAGATGGGACAAATTGTGATCTCTTTGTAAATATACCTGTGGTAACTGTGTGCCTTGTCCATCTTAACAAAGAGTTTAGTTGACTAAATATAACTTAGACAATTACTGATATTACAGGAAAAAATGTTGTCATTAAACATAACTATGTAGGTTTGTAGCAGCTTGTGAGCTGTTCAGTTTTTAACAAAATCCGCATAAAGTTTTGCTGTGTTGATTCTCAGTGGAATACATAGTCATAGTTGAAAAGGAGTACTGTATTATCACAAATATTCCTTAATGAAGCTTGAAATGCTGATAATGGGGTTCCCTCAGCAGCAACTCTGTAGGCACCTGAAGTTGCTGATATAAGCATATGCTTATGTTGATATAAGTATGTTTAAATGAAAATAAAAATCACTTTATCATTTTATGATATTTAGAAATACAGAGGTAACACAGTGGAAGCTGGAGCTGAGAATTTCTCATCCTGTGTGTGAGACTGCATGGTCCTGGAAACTGGTCCTGCATACTACTGTAAACTCAAGCTTTTTCATTAAAGCAGTCATTAAATTTACTCTGTGCAAACATAGACTGAAATACACTGTTATGAAAAAGTCTGGTCTTTCAATTGTGTGTGAATATATTTGTGTTTGTGCTGCTGTATGTGCATGGTTTCTGTTATTTTTTGCAATGCATGCTTTGCAAGCTAATCCGTATTTGGCAAGGTTCAGGTCAAGGGGGTGTGCTGGGGGTTTTGGCCTCTCTGTGTAATCAGCTCAGAGGAAAGGTCATGGTCATACGAGCCTCCTGACACATTTTCTCACTTTAGCATAAACACATGCTGTAAAAACACCACATATTAAGTTACAGTAACACAGTCAAGTTCTCCTCATCAGTTTGACAGACCTCTCCAGATCTCTGATTTTCACATTTCTTCATGGGTTAAGTTCTGTCTCCAAAGCTAACCAGATGTGATGTGATGACAATTTTCTGAATCTCTTACTGACCCTTACTTAAAAAGGTTTTGGTTAAGACCACTTTATGTAGTAAATAACCAATAGGATTAAAACACTTTAAGAGGTTAATGTTTTGAACTCAAAAGCTCCTCTATGCCTAAGAAAGCTTCAGTGCTGACCTTACATGGTACTGAAATTGCAGGTCTGTTTGTGTGTGAAAGTGGTTTTATTGTATGGCAAAAGACTAGGGCTAATGTGGACTGTTTAACACATAAAAAAAAAATTAACACTATTAACGCATCCATTTTTTCACTTCTTGAGGCTAACGTTATATGTTCACGCTAATTATGGAGAAAGAAAAATTTAAGACTTTTAGATGGAAAATTCTACTTTAAAAAGTTATGGGATGGCTCATGTTGAAACACAAACTCAGTCGCTCACCAGTGTGTTGTTTTAACTGAGATGTGGCTTTATTAATCAAAAACATATAAAACAAGAAGTACTTCAGTCTTTTAGCCTCACTTTAGCTTTACTGCGTTGCATTGCTCTCCATGGCTGCCTGGTACATTCAAATCTGATACATCTGATACAAAACCAGGATTCAGGCTTTTCTGAATAAGACAAACTTCCCTTTGAACAAAGTTATATTTTCAGAATAAGATGATTTTCCTTACAACAAGAATATGTCAACCTCGACCGGTTACCACCTTGTGGCTAAAGCTATGAATACCATGCATATCAACCAACATATCAACCTAGGTAGTTTCTTCTCTGAATTTAGTTAACCCAAAAATCTATCATGAAAATAAGTGGAATACAGTAAATGAAAATAATAAAATAAGTTTCTTCCTCAAGCTCAGGTCCTCTACCAGAGGTCTGGGAGTTTGAGGTTTCTGCACAGTATCTTAGCTCCTAGGACTGCACTCTTCTGGACAGAGACCTCAGGTTGTTCCTGGAATCTGCTGGAGCCGCTCTCCCAGTTTGGGGGTCACAGCCCCTAGTGCTCCTATTACTACTGGGTCCACCTTCCACATATGATCCAATCCTTCCCTCAGCCTTTGGTATTTCTCTATAGCTTCTCATGCTCTTTCTTCCTGATGTTGCCATCACTTGGGATTGCTACATCAATCACTTATATATATATCTATAGATATAGATAAATAGATAGATATGTATCAGTTAATTCCAAAACAACTTGCTATGAGATATCAATTAGTTTAAAAAGGACTGACAACTCTTAACTCATGGCTATAACAGTCACCAACTATGTCATTTTAATGTAATGTTTACAGATATTGTAGATGTACAGATTTTTGTTTTCAATCACTATCAGTTGAGGCTCACATACACACAAATGACTTAAACTTTTCAATTTTAAGACCCATATTATTTCTGAGGTTAAAAAAATTACTGGTTGGGCCTTTATTAGGTATATGCTCCTTTTTCTCTCGCACCCTTTATCTAAGCAGAAAAATGTTTTCAGCTGCTTATCTCTTAGCACAGACTTTGCTCTCACTAGGGCATCTTAGCCTTGGAGCAAATGATCCTGCTCATGGCCATTAAACAATTGCTCTCAGTTGTGACAACCGTTTGGTTGTGTGTTGTAGAACATCCACTCACTCCCACCTGAGTGACCTTACACTTCCTGGTCAGAGGTCAAGGCCTCATTAGACATGTTTACGAAGATAGCCAAGGGTCAAGGGCTCTGTTTGTCTGGCTGGTGACAAGAGAGGAAACAAGGGATAGGATTCCGGTAATAGATGAAAGACGAGAGTGGAGATGAAAGGGGGGGTTATCTGGTTCTCTGCTGAGTGTATTGATCTGTTTGTGTTTTTGTGGGGTGAGAGGGTTTGTTGGCCTCAGTCCCAGCAGAAGTGCTGAGGTAGCGGCTGTATGGCACTGTGACAGTGTTAATGCACAAGCTGCACTTAAATTGGGGTTCAAGACACATTTGAGGTTAGAGTCAAAGTTCTGCCTTTGTTACCTGTCCTGCTGTTGGGAAATTAACCAGTGGCAAGAAAAAACCCCCCACCAAAGTCATGAATTACCCAACCAAAAAGCTTTGAGATCAGCTGAAGCCATTAGAAGCCACGACTAAAGTGGGCTGATGCTTCCCTCTTGTGGCAATTGTGAAGTACTACATCACATTTCAGGAGTAAAAACAAAACCAAACTCAAGCAAAAATGAACCACGAGCAATTACTAAGAATATCTACAAATCATTTTATTGCAGGAATTACACAGTATGGGAGTTGGGAAATTACAAATGGAGAGTGAAGTGTTTTGGTCTGTTTGCTCATCAGTTAAGCGTGAGACTACAACTAAGAACATTCACACTTTCCTCAAGTTTGTTTCCTTAGTAGATATTGATAATACTGCATGTTCACACAACATTTCGCAACTGAACACAGCACACATGGGAAAAAAAAAAAAAACAAAAAAAAACAGATAATGGTCAGTGTAGCATAATTGATGTAACTTAAATGGTGGATATACAGTATTTGCATCTTTCAACATTTGATGCCAAATAGCTCTGAATAGATTATAAAAATTATGTTTGGGAACCAAGAGGCCTTTCTTCAATTGACAAATGCCTAAAAAATGGGAGTTTTTAGAAAATATATTAGAAGACAAACAATGTTAGAACCTCTTAAAGCATTAACCTTTAAAGGCACTTATAAATACGACCCTCCTCACCAGTCTGCCTTTGTAAATCCATGATTTTATGACCTTTCACTCTAAATACAGGAGTTATCTTACTTTAAATTTACATGGAGTACAAAAGTAACTCACAAAGGGCATAGTACATGAACTGAGGAGCAAATACAAGTTATTTGTAAGTATATACAGGTGCATTTCTTTGGTTTCAAAGAACTGAACAATTTAGTTCACGTGGTATAAAAGAAAATATGAAACTTTTTTTTAACCTTTTTGTATGTGTTTGTCAATAATAGGGTTGTGCAACAACTTACAGGCAGGCATGAACACACACCACTAACAAACAGCCTCACTGCATACTTACAGTATATGCACACACACACACACACACACACACACACACACACACACCTGCCAATGCTATTTCAGTGCTGTATGGTAACAAGGTACTGATTGTCCTCTAAAATGTTATACTTTTGGATCTATGGCATCTCAAATACACTCAAGTCCAACATATTCTCATAAATCTTATAAATTAAAAAAAATGGACTTAATAACACACAATGTAATTCAATAATAACCTGAGGAGAGTATGCTGAACTATGTTAGGGAAAAAAAATTATGCTTTATATTTACAACAGAGCCATGGTTATTATATATATATCTATATCTGTGTTGGCAACATATGGTGATTTTAGCAAATGACAAGCATCTGTAACCAGTGGTAAGTCCCATTCTTTGCATTAGTACATGTTTTAAAAATTTAAAAAATGTGAAAATCAATAGTAATAAGTAACTATATCTTGAATGTTGGTAGGGAAGGGGAAATAAAGATCATACCAAAATGGAAAAAGGCAGACAAGTAAGATTCAATAGCACCTGTCCTACGCAATCAACCTTTTTAAAATGAACACCAGTTTACTCATTGGGGCCATATATTCAGTGCAGTGGTAAACTGAGTGCCATTTGTTAGAGACTTATAGTGATCATGTTAGTTAAGTGTTCTGCATGGAGAGAAGGGTCACTTGGTCTCATGGCTTTGGTCTCTGATGTGTGTGTTCTTGGTCTGTAATCTTTGATCTCCAGCTGTTCAGCAACCGTCTCTGTCCCTCTCCACTCACACATGCAGGGAAATAGCACCATCCTTTGTTAAAAACAGGAAGTAAAGCCAAAACGAGGATATCAACGTGCACAGTATTGACCGGAGGATAGGAAGAAGGGGGCTTATGTCCTCTTCATGCACACCTGACAACGGCTTATGTGTGTTCGTAGATTTCCTGCCTTTAATGTTGTTGGGACAGGTTTCCTAGAATGAGAAAAAAGTTAAACATCATGGTTATGTTCATGCTTAAGTTCAGTTTGTAATTTATTTTGAGCAAATGTGATTCAAGTAATGGTACGAGTATGAGTGTAGGAGTGTCTGTCTTACGTAAACATCTCATGGTCTTCGACGGTGGCCAGCCAGAAGCTGTAGGAGTTGGCGTAGTAGTTGCACGTTCCACGGCCGTGACACTCAATGAAGGGAGCGCTGCGGAATTCCTCCAAGCAGGAACCAGGAGAGGCCAGAGCTTGGCCAGAGCCCTCAGCACCAGCACTGGTGTGCTGCAAACACACACACACACACATGCACAAAATGTGACTTGGTGATTATGTGAATGGAATCAGGCATTTTATGTTATATGACTGTAAGAGAGCTGTCATTTGATTTTCTTGCAATGACTCATTTGTCTCACCATGACAAAGGAATAGCCAATCCACAAAGAGTCCCAGCCACGCGGGCATGACGGGATCATGATGGTCTGACTGTGAACTGCTATCACCATAGCTGGGGCTTCACACACAGCACACCTGAACACACACACAAATGTATAAATCAGCACACAACATTATCAGAAATGCTTAACATGAAAAATATGGATCATTTACTGCAGAATGCTGGCATACCTGCTGATAAACGGTTTGATGCTTTCACCAGTGATAGGTGCCATGCTCATGGGCATAGGCTCAGGGGAGGTGAGCCAGTAGGAGTAATCATTACGGGAGGCAAAGTTGCAAACATTGTTGATGTTACAGAACAGGAAGGGCATGGGGCTGAACTTCCTTAGGCAACTCCCTGCCGTACCTAAAGAGAGACAAGACATTCATCTTACACATCTTTTTTTTCCCTCTTTATTTTTTCTTTGTCTCTGTTTCTTACCCAGGTCCTGTCCATGAGAGCGTTCATTGCCTTGCACATAGAGTAAGGAGTAGCCATCATAGATGAGAGAGGTTCCCTCAGGACACTGTGGAACTTCCACCATTTGGCTGTGCCGAGTTACAAGGAACCCATGATCCATGGACGAGGGGCCAGGGGGACCCACTTGACCTGGAACACCATCAGGACCAGGGGGGCCAGGGTGTCCTCTGGGTCCTAAAGATGTAGAATGATTAAAACCTCTCAAATGGGGACAGGAGTCACTCACACCTATGCACATCCTGCTCCTTTCATTCCTGAAAACTTCTCACCTTGTGGTCCAGACAGACCGGGCTCTCCTTTGGCTCCAGGTTGGCCATTATATCCAGGGTGGCCTTCATCACCTTTTGGCCCTGGAAAACCTGTCACACCTAAGAAAAGTCAACAAAAAAACAAAATCAGTGGAAGCCTGAGACTAATTGTTAGTGATGACAGGTGAGTGTGAGAATCACATGACGGGTCACATTTTTCAGCAAAACTCCACCTTGCTGTCCTTTTTGACCAATGTACCCAGCTGGTCCCTGTGGTCCTGGCATCCCTTGAATCCCTGGGAAACCAATGTCTCCTTTGATGAAAGTGTGGGTGCCGGGAGGGCCAGAGGGGCCTTGATTACCTGAAATACACTTTATCATTAGAACTATCACTTGTCTTGCTTTAATATTGAACAGTTATGTCAGTTACAACATACTGTATAACGAGTAGTGACATTTATGAATATAACTGCAGTTATGTTATGTATTTCTTCTTCTTTTTTTTTTTTACCCTTTTCTCCCGGGAATCCTCTGTCTCCAACTTCTCCTTTGAATCCAACATCCCCAGTGTCACCCTTCGTACCTGAAATTGGTTTTTGGAATTAGTGTCTTTTCAATCTGAATCAAAAACATCTCCCATTTAATAAACACATATGCACATGTTGTCTTTTACACAGGAATGCACAGATATACTGCACAATACGCTCACATATCACACTCTGTACTCACCTGGAAAACCAGGAACACCCTGCAATCCTATCTCTCCCCTCTGTCCATCAACACCTGGAAGACCAGGTTGTCCCTGCACCAGACAAACACACATACAGTTACACAAAGGTCTCAGGAGACTGAGATATAAACCACAAAATTATGGATGACAAATAAATACATTGCAAGTTTTAGTAATGCTGTCTTTAAGTAACCTACAGGATGTCCAGGAACTCCTTGGTCACCCTTATGTCCCGTTTCTCCCAGGATACCAGGTTTTCCCTGTTCCCCTCTGTCTCCCTTTTGGCCCTCTCTGCCTGGCACACCTGCAGGTCCTGGGGCTCCTGGGGATCCTGTGAGAGAAAGAGAGTAGAATTTTGAGAAAAAATGTTCAAATTCAACTTAAAATGCATATTTCAAACATTTTTCAGTCATGACATTGACTATGTACTATTGCTATGTATTTTGGTAACTGGTCCTCATACACAAAAATGTTGCAGGCATTTTATGCATGTGACATACCTGCTTCTCCGGGTAGTCCTGAATTTCCCTTTTCTCCTTTAGGACCTTCAAGAGAGGCTCCTGAGAGGCCCCTCTCTCCTGGCACGCCCTGGGGTCCTTGTTGCCCTGGAAATCCCTTTTCTCCTTTGATCCCAGGAACACCCGGATGACCAGGAGTGCCAGGCAAGCCAGGACTACCTTGATCACCTGGACAGTGAAAGTCAAGGACACATTGTCATATATGAGACTCTGTTCAGCTCTGGTGAATGAGAGTTTATATTATTATTATATTATTATAATATTTATATATCAGAGATGGGGGAGCTCTTACCTTTGATGCCAATCACTCCAGGTGTACCAGGGAAGCCTCGGCCAGGTAAGCCTGCAAAGAAGGACAGTAAGAGATAATTATAATCCACTGAAATGGCAAATTATATATTAGGCAGACAATGATATCCAGGTAGTGATAATGAAAAGGCAAACAACAGCCAACATGTTTAAATTCCCCAATTATTTTATCCTTATTTAAATAATAATAATAATAATAATAATAATGAGAATCGCATGTGCTCTTGTTATTATTGCAGCAATATTAAGACAGCACATTTAAATACATTAACTGTTTACTGTTTAATACACTTCAGCAGAATGTGTGTGTGTGTGTGTGTGCACATGAATCTGTGGTGGCTGCAGTTGAGAAATTTAGAAATTCTATCAGCTCACAAGCTGGACTCTTTACTCCTCTGACACTAACCTGGGTCTCCTCTCTCCCCTGAGGATCCAGGGATGCCATCCTGGCCAGGTTCACCTTTCTCCCCAGGAAGACCAGGAGCTCCCTGCAGGCCACCTTCACCTAGAAGAGAACAGGTTTATTGTATTTGTGATAATGTATTGCTGTTGCAAAGTTATCGCACAAGGTTCAGTGCACTCATCTAGCCAGATTTGGCTGGGTCAGGTCTTACTAGATGAGTGCGCCACCCATTGTTATTGCTTTTTTTAGTCTTTGTTTCTGATTTTCAAACTGTACAGACTGTTCAAACTGTCTGGAAAGTTGTTCACAGTTGTTGAGAGGTGACAGGTCACTCAATCAACTAAACTGAATAGATACTGAAAAAAAGTCTGGCTTCCTACTGCCAAGCTCAGTCAGTCTCAGAAGACATTTTCTTGAGTGAAACAGACCACACAAGATTATGAAACCTTGACAAAAATGAATGAAATATTTGCTGTTGTATAGTTAATTATATCTTGGTGTCTGCCCTGCAATAAGAGAGCAAATTTATACACCTGTTACTTACCAGGTCGACCATCATGGCCAGGCTCTCCTGCAGACCCAGGCAGCCCAGGGATACCTTTTTCACCAGGTCTACCAGGCTGACCTGTTCAACACACATGCACACACATCCATAGCCACACATACACAAATATCAACACAAAGAATTACTGTACCTATTGTTCTGCTGATTGACAAATAGGAAATGGGTGACATCACAAAGTGAAATCTGACCTGGATAACCATGGCTTCCTTTTTCTCCTTTGGCTCCTTCCACTCCTGGCATGCCAGGCACACCTATATAACCCTTCTGACCCTTATCTCCAGGTATTCCTGGGAATCCTGGCTGGCCTGATGGGCCCTAGGAGAGAGGAGGATTGTAAGAGTTGGTAAGTAAAGACATGCTTATGATTAATGAGAGAAAGACAAAAAAAAAAAATCTAAAAAAAAACAAGATGTGGTTACACACAGGCAACACAAAAATTCTTGTCAGACTGTCAGCAAATTCTTGTTATCCTTAAAAAGGGCTGCACTCTCCCACTTCCTCATCCACTTATTCAGTTGCAAGAACTGAAGAGAACCAAAGACATAACTGCTAAATTACGTAATTATTGATGATCTCAGAACAACCAATAAGACTCTGCTCCTTCTCACACTTGATCACCACAGCAGTCTTCAACCTGGAGGGTTGAGGGTGGCTCAGGCAGCACTTTTAATGTCATAAAAAGATTGGCAGACAAGTGGAATCTTAATGCCAGCACGGTGAGTCAGAGCTGGATTTGGATGAATAGGCTCATCCTGATTACCACAGCACATTCAAAGTTTCAGTGCTTGGAAGATGCGTGATCAAGCTTATGTAACCCTACTAAAGGGTTCTGCCACTGTTCATAGAACTAAGGTTACAAAATGTAACCGTAGTTATGATGACTACCTTATCTCCTGGAGGTCCTGGGATCCCGATACCTGGATCACCGGCTGTTCCCCTGTCTCCCTTCTGGCCATCTGTACCTTTGAGTCCATGATGTCCAGGAGTACCCACATCTCCTTTTATACCCTTTGGACCAGCAGGGCCTGGACATATGCATGCACGCACACACACACACACACACACACATATTTCCATGACACCTACAGCAGTTTTGTTACAGTTGCACAAAGTCTGTTTTGTCGGAGCATACATACCCGGTAGTCCCATCTCTCCAACACTACCCTTCTGTCCTGGTGGTCCCATACTGCCAGACTGTCCAGGCATACCTATGTCTCCTTTTTCACCTGAGATACATCATTGAATTCAGAAAATCAATGAAAAACACTATTTTTATAATATTTATTCCATTTCCCTTTAATTTTCAGTGGGTCATGGGTGCTTTGGCAGAGCCCTCTAAGATAATTTACAAAATATTGTAAATATTGTAAACATTATTTATATGACTTTTAGGATTTAATACTTTTTAGAGTATTGTAACTGGTCAGGTAGCCTACCTGGTTGTCCAGGTAAACCAGGCTCTCCATCTTTCCCTGGCAATCCAGGGTCTCCAGGTAGTCCAGGGTAGCCCTTCTGTCCACTGACCCCAGGTTTGCCTGGAAATAAAATGCAGATTATACGCTACAGGCCAGAAGTTTGAAGTCACCCCAGATTTAATTAAAAAAAAATATCAATACACTATTTGTTTTACAATTTACTGCACAAGAAATTACAAAAATTTATAAAATAAATGTAACTAGTTTTCAAGAATAATTTGTCAACAAGATCACATTATGTAGCCACTATGGCTTAAGAAATTATGTTTAATGAAGGGATGCCCAGTCTGTATTAGTGCACTGGCACTCCTGTTGTGTTCCAACTCCTTTGCCCAAACTCCCTTGCTGATGTGTTTTAACATTCTATTCAATAGCCTGCAGACAGGAGACTGTTGAATAGAATAATAATAGAATGCTATTTACACACACTCAGATGTAAACTATTTGGGTCAAGATCAGAAATGGTCAAGGAGGTACTTATGCTTGGTCTCTCAAAAATAAAGGAATATATTTTATGAGTCTAATGTTTCATACCTGCGTCTCCAATATCTCCCTTCTCCCCCTTCATGTGCTCCATGTCTACTTCGCTCATGTTCCCACGAGGTCCCTGTAGACCTGGCTCTCCTCTTTCCCCTTTAGGTCCAGGTTCACCAATTTCCCCTCTTGGTCCAGTAATGCCAGGATCACCTGAGAGAGATGGCGGCAAAAGGGAATTGTTAACTCTGATGTCATATGTTCTTGCCTGACAGGCAAGAACACCTCCAGGACCATCACCCTGAGCACTGATGCCCCCACCCCCACCCCACCCCAGGCTGCGTGCTCAGCCCAACTGTGTTGTGTGTTCACTCTGCTGACCCACAACTTCACGGCACAGCACGGGTCAAACCATATCATCAAGTTAGCAGATGACACGACAGTGGTGGGACTCATCAGTAACAACGATGAGTCCGCTTACAGAGCAGAGGTGAGATGACTGGTGTGAAGAGAACAGTCTATCTCTCAATGTTGAAAAAACAAAAGAGATGATGTGGACTTCAGGAGGAGCCCTGCTAGCCACACTCCACTCAACATCCATGGTGCTGCTGTGGAGAGAGTGAGCAGCACCAAGTTCCTTGGAGTGCACATCGCGGCAGACCTCACCTGGACCACCAACACCACCTCCATCACAAGAAGGTGCAGAGGTGTCTCCACTCCTCAGCAGCTGCATCACTGTCTAGTTTGGGAACTGCAAAGCCTCAGACAGGAAGTCCCTCTAGCGGATAGTGAGGACAGCTGAGAAAATCATCCAGGTTCCTCTCCTATCACAGACATCTTCCACAAACACACCCTCTGCTATGCCACCTCCATTGTGGCTGACCCCCCCCCCCCCCCNCACCTCCTGGCAGAAGATACTGGAGCATACAAGCCGTCACCTCCTGACTATCGAACGGTTTCTTCCCCCAGGCAGTGAGGCTTCTCAACCAGTGGGGAACACGGACACTGACACACAAACACACAATCTCTCACACTCAAACACATAAAAACACACATATGCAGACACACACACATACACACACACACCTCCATTTGTGACTGCACCTGCACTTTATCTGAACCTTAAACTCTTTGCACATGCCAAAATCCACAACCCCACTTTACGGAACTTTATGGAATTGTGGACTCTTTGCACAGACTTTTACTCTTATTTCACTACAGCAAAGTTATTTTTCACTATTCTTTGTGCCCTCTATGCTCTTTTTCTTGTTACTGCACTTATTGTCTACGTGCACTATGTTAAATGTAGCACCAGGAGATCCTGGTGAAACACCATTTCATCCTGCCTGTGTACTTCTATATGGATGGTTTGACAATGTTAAATATTATTTGACAATAATGCTCTGTGATTGATTGATTGATTGATTGATCTAAAAAACACATACTGTGGACCATTTTCACCATTTATTCTTCCCTCTCACCTCTCGGACCAGAAGATCCAGGTGTACCAGGTGGTCCAGGAAATCCAGACACTCCTGGTGTCCCTATGACACCCATTTCACCTTTAGGACCTGGTAAACGACACACGCACACACACACACACACACACACACAGTGAAATCACTATATCTTGCAAATATTAAAAAAAAAAAAAAAACTGTAGTGGTTAATTACACTACAGCCAATTACTGCAGTCAATAGTCTCCCAAGTACTGTCCAATTTCAGACACATTCTGAAAACTCCATAAACTTTTTAATTACTACTTGTGTGTTTTGGGTTATTGTCTTCTTGCACCATCCAACTTTATTAAGCTTGGTTTCTTTTACTTCATTGTAAAGCTTTTTGTAACTACTTAAAAAGTATTACACCTATGATGTTATTGGGGTTTTTTTAAGAATATGTTTGATTCAGTCTCACCTTGGCTACCGGTGAGTCCGTCCCTGCCAGAAGAACCTGGAGGCCCTGGCAATCCTTTAGAACCTGGTAATCCTGGGAACCCAGAGCTTCCTTTCTCTCCCTGAGGGCCAGGCATGTCAAGACCAGGGGGACCTGGGTAGCCCTTGTCTCCCTTCACCCCTTGCCAACCTGTACCCCCCACACACANACACACACACACACAACACATACTGACATACTGTATTTTCAGTGATCTTCAAACCACCGGTTAACAATCAGCTGAGGGAGCTGAAGACTGTACCACAGAGTATGTTTATGAGTGCTTAGGCCAGTCATCATCAAAGTCCGGACTCCGGTCCTGATCCAGATCGAACCACAACTGTCTCTGGACTCTGACTAAATTATACTTTTCATATTATTTGGATTATCTGTGAGACATTGCTGCGACACGAGGCAAAATTCTCCACTTTCTCCACTGCGGAGAAAACAAAGCTGAATGTCCAATTGTTCCGTTGTCTGTGTGAGAATGTCTACTCTGCTTTGGTTTGGTCCAATCACATTCCGTGTCCTGTCATCTCCAACAATAATGGGTTGACACAGCATTGGGCTCATTGAGAGTTGACAGCGCAGCTAGTTTGATCAGCATCCACGGACCTTTGTCTTGTTAAAAATTTTCTTTGTGGACCTTTAAGATTTGGATTTGAGTACCCCTGGCTTAGGCTCTGAGTTTGTACTCACCATTTGGCCCAGGTTTTCCAGCTGGTCCTTGGGGTCCAGGAGCTCCAGGTGAGCCTTTTCCTGGAGGACCTGGTAAGCCAATGGGTCCAGGTAGTCCTGGGGGTCCCACGTCACCTGAATTTAAAGACCAAAGAAACCTTTTTGCGCTTGTTCGATCATCACACCATAGATTAAATCACACCACATTTCCCACTGTACCTTTAACTCCTTGAGGTCCTTGTTCTCCTGTCGGTCCCTCTCGTCCAGGAACACCTGGTAGTCCAATGTTACCTTTATCTCCTTGGAAGCCAATAACTCCTGGGAGGCCCTGGGAACCTTTGGGGCCTGGCAAACCTTGTCCTGGTTCACCCTGTAAGGGAAAAAATAAGCACCAGTTTGCGTATCAACATAGGCTGTAGTGATTTTACATTACATTTAATTTTCCTACTTTGCCTGATGTCTGAAATAGATCATATTTGTGGTTCAAGGATTTTAAGTTCGTTAATTATGACCTGGACACCACAAATCATAATATCAACCCTATTAAACACATTTGAAATGAACTTGAAAGCAGCATCTCAAAACTTGAGCATGGGCAGTCACATTATACACTAAGGTCTGCATGGCTGATTTAATACTAGAATACTTCATGCTGCAAAGTATGTATTCACACATATAATGTACATATATTAACATTTATTCATTTCTATATGCACACAGGTACACACCTTTTGTCCAGGTATACCAGGCTGTCCTGTAAAGCCATCCTTCCCTGGTTTTCCTGGTTCTCCTGGTAATCCAGGGGCTCCTGGAATTCCAGAAATTCCTGCAAGCATAAACAAAAACTGCAATCAATTGGCAATCAATTGTAAGTTTTTTTTGTCATGTAACTTGATTTCCATATGTCCTTTGTTTAGGAATCAATTAGTATTTATGTAGAATGTCTGTGATGCATTCACAGAGAAAAGGGGAGGGAAGATTAGATTCAACATATAATAACTTACCTTTGGCACCAGGTGGACCTGGTAATGCAGGTCCAGGGAGACCTTGGTCACCCTTGTCTCCAGGGAAACCTGCCAATCCTTGGTCTCCCTCAGCTCCTCTGTCACCTGCAGCCAACAACATGCTTATTATAAACAAGACCAATTCCTAATCTGTTCATGTTCAAATTTCAAATATCAGATTTTATAAAATAACACAGCATATGTAAATAAAAACATGTATTGCCCACCTTGAATTCCTGGTCGGCCGGTTTCTCCACGTGGTCCAGGCACACCTTGAGGTCCAGGGGTAATTACACCTTTACCTGGCTCACCTTTTGCACCTGGTGGATGCAAAGTAGAAATAATATAAGTATATTGCTTATATAGCCTGTGTTTGTACAGTCAATCTGTATCATTGTTAAAATTTCCTCTCAGAAGCAGACTGCTAGGTGAAATCAGCTGTAATCGATCGTTTATGAGTGACTGCATGTGTCAGTGTGTGTAAATGTGTGTGTATCTAGAAATGTGTATTTTGGGGATTTTTATGTTTACTTTTCAGTATTATTGTGTTAATCTGTCTGCTTGTGGGTCTCTGCCAGGAGTTCTCATGCCTACCAGGTTGTCCAGGCGCTCCAGGAATACCTGGCCTCCCCTCACTGCCTTTCTCTCCAGGCAGTCCTGGTCGACCGTAGCCTGGCACACCTGGGGGTCCACTAGGTCCAGGGGGCCCAATAAGACCAGGGTCTCCATCTAGTCCACGCTCACCCTTGATGCCCTCTTTAGCCTGCAAACAAGAACAGAGAAAGATGTTGCGTTGCCTACTTATTTTTACTATGTGGCCAAAATAAATTATGCAAAAGGTCACTGTTGTAGATGAAGTGTTTGCATCGATAGCCAAGCTTATGCTCTCTATCCTGAGAGACGAAACCATCATACAAACTAAACACACACTTACAGGTTCTCCTTTGAGACCAGGTTGACCTGGGAGACCATCTCTGCCTGGCAGTCCATCAAGCCCTGGCAGACCAGGTGAACCAGCAGAGCCAGGCAAACCTTTGTCACCCTTTAGAACAGGAGCTACGTAAATATCCCCTGGCTCACCAACGGCACCGGGTGCTCCCATCAACCCAGGACTGCCCGGAACACCCTGCACACGGATCAACACAGTTTGTGGTTTGCTACAGTAAACGGCAATGCTAACCAGTCATTAAGCCTCCATAATAAAATTTTAAACCTCACTAAAGAGAAAAACTTCACTTATGGGGTAATGGTGCTTGTTTTGACAGCAGATGTACACTTCAACAGTCCAGTCATTGTCTGATTTTTGATTCAAGAAAATTCAGCTTTGATCTTCATAATGAAATGTCAAATTCTTGCCAGAATGTTTTTAAAATATATTTTAAAAAAATTACCATATTGTTTGTGATACATTATGATGTTTCTTTGCTCTTTTTTCCTTTGTGAAAGTTGGAGAATCAAACATGATACAGCTTCATGAATCTTGTTTTAAGTGGCATCTTTACAGGCTTCTCTCTACTCACAGTGATTCCAGGAAATCCAGCAGGTCCAGTTTGACCTTGTTCTCCTTTGCTGCCCACAAGTCCAGGAAATCCTGTCAGGGAACAAGAGATAATTATTGAGTACACTTAACCCATCCAGTGCCCATCACCATTGTGTGAATATACAGGCATAACCCAGAGGAGTGAGATAATACACAACTGGTTTTGAGAAATGACAACAAAAATACTGAAAAAAATATTCAGTTTGTCTGTCATATTTTGTAAAATGTGAAATATTAATTGCCAATGTTAGTTCATAGTATATGGGCTTGGATGTATGAAAATAGACATGATCATTTCATATTCCTATCTTTGTGTTATTGTCTACTTGGACATAAAATCAGTTAATATATAAATCTCTCACCCCGCTCTCCTTTAGCACCTGGGGGGCCAGGTAACCCAGGAGGACCGAAACCTTCACACTGAACACAGGTGTCTCCTTTGTCACCTGATGGAAAGCAAAGAATCAGATCAAATGAAATCCATAAACTGTATAAATATCCTGTCTGTAGGATCCACCAGCAATATTGGAGTATTTTTCTCTAAAGATCAAGTGATTTGTGTGTCTAGGCCTTCTTACCTTTCTGTCCCAATTCTCCTTGTAACCCCTGAGGTCCAGGTGGGCCAGGGGCTCCTTTTTCAATGGTACATTCTTCAGGTTTAACTGTATTGCCATGCAACAACACATGCACAAACAGAAATACACACACATGGATTTGGATTGATGTACACGCCATCCATTTCTGTATCCATTTCTGTCATTCATAACATTTATTGTAATGGTCAAAGATGAGACATACTCAGCTCTCCTGGCGGTCCGGGGGGTCCTGGTTGCCCTTGTTGTCCTGGAGGTCCAGGGAGTGACTCTCCTTCCACACCCATGTCTCCTTTCTCACCTATGTCTCCTTTCTGACCCGGCTCTCCACGAGGCCCTTCAGTAAACCTGCCTGAATTTAGATGAGGCAGAGACAGTCAGTACATTATCTTATTGGCGTGTCTAGCTTACAAATACAGCCTTAATTTGGTGTTTTTCTTGATTAATCGCTTGAATTAGCTGATTGGCTAGCAGGTGTTTTAGTCATGACTCAGTGATCTATCAGCTGACTAGTAACATCCAATCGCATTCTAACAAGGGAACAGGTCAGCCAGTTATTACTCTTGCTGATGAGAAATGGCAACCTCCCTCTTATTATGTGTTGCGTTTCTGTTATTGCTGATTTTGACAATATTTAAACAATATCTGAGTTAATGTATGTTTACAGTTTCCTTAACATAGGTGTCTCTGACTGAAATGAGGTTACTTTACCTGGTGGACCTGGATCTCCTTGAGGACCAGGATAACCTGCCGATTAAGAACAGATCAAAATCAAAATTAAAATACTGGTATCACTGGATTTAATCTAGAGAGAGAGAGAGAGAGAGTGAGAGAGAGAGAGTGAGAGAGAGANAGAGAGAGAGAGAGAGAGAGAGAGAGAGAGAGAGAGAGAGTTTGTGTGTGTCTAGAGTAGCATATACAGTATTTGCCTCACTTTACCTTTTTCTCCTTGTAATCCTGGTGGACCAGAAGAGCCAGGGGGACCAGGAGCACCAGTTCCCTAAAACACCATGATTACATAGATGACAGTTGTACACACTTTTTCTTTGTCATAGTTTTATTACTCTGATCTTTCCTCTGCTGTTGGTCACCTGACTAATAATTTTCTCTCCTCACCTGCTAAGATCTTCTATCATCTCTGGCTATTATTGTCATACTGATACACTTTTTTCTCAGTTACATGATATTTCTTAAAAAATAAGACAATAATCTTACACAAAAAAAAAAAAAAATTATGCACAATTATCCCATGTTGTTCTATTGACAGTTGTAATTTAGCCCAGAGCCACACACTGATCAGATCTGGTGGATTAAAATAAATGTTCAGATGATGGTCACATTTACAGTGTCACTACAGTAACAAATAAGGCAAAAACATGCCACTACAGCCAATATATAGCTTAGATGATGCTGATTCAGCAGTATAAATTGTTTTTCCATATTTTCAATAGATAGAGATCCAGAAGAAGATGATATCTGCAATTCCCCTGTACAATGAATTTACATGAGAAATCTTTTTTTAGACATCTGATTTCAAGGTGGTGATAGTAAAGGTGAAATCAGAGGACTGCTTGGCCTTGGTGGAAGCAGAAACTCTTTGATTGCCCTCTGCTTTAATGCCTTCTACAGACTGTGGTCTATCGAAGATGGAAGACACCAATCGTGAGTAAATCACAAGGAAACTCCTTCCTGCATGTTTTTTTCTTGCCTGTTGTAGCACTATGATTCACCAGGTTTTAATCACACAGCATGACATGCATCAAACTTGATATCACACAGTCTGGCACAGATACGCGTCTTGCACGGTGTGGCATGGCATGCACTGAGCTAAGATTGCTATAATTTCACAGTCTGAAGGAGCCTTAATATGCACTAGGTATTATAATAAGTGAATGCAGGTGTGGTGACATCTGCTGGTGCTTTTCGGAATTCCTTCTGTTTGCAGTTCATGGGAAAGAATGTGTGATGTGAGTGAGTGAGAGAGAGAGAGAGAGAGAGAGAGAGAGAGAGTACTTACATAACCTGGTGGTCCTCTCTCTCCCTTTTCACCCTGAAATACAGTATGAAACAGAAAAAATGTAGCATCCCTAATCATAGCATCATAATTAAAATTTTGTGATAAATATTATGGAATGAAGTGATGCGTTAATTACAGGAAGCCCGATGTATCCAGAACCCCCAGGAAAGCCTTTTTCTCCCTGCATGAAGAGTTTGCGCATACTTTAGGGGTAGACACTTTCAGCTATAAAACCAAATGTGAGAAGGTAGAGTAAATAGAAAACAGATTACAGTGAATCTCATTACCTTCAGTCCATCCTCTCCATCTTTGCCAGGTTTGCCCTAAAAGTCATAAAAAAAAAAAAAAAANAAAAAAAAAAAAAAAATCCAAAATTCATGTAAAATGTATAGCATGTATTACTAATAATTTTTGTGTAGTGGAATTAAAGCTGAAATTTCAAAAAGAAAGTTATATTCTTAATTTTCTGTACAACAAATATGCAATTATCCAGTAGAGAAGAATCTTTGCCACTCACTCTTGGTCCAGGTGGGCCGCGATCACCTTTGACATTGTTCTCATGTGGAATGCAAAACCCCTGCAAAGGAAATCATGTGATATATATCAAAACCAGAAGAAAGTTTGAACCTTCCAACATAAAACCATGTGTAAACTATAACATTTGAAAGCAAAATACACACTTTTTGTCCTTTTTCTCCTTTAGATCCCCTCTCGCCCTGTAGGAAGTATACACGGACACACAGACACACACACACAGACACACACACATTTAGGAAATAATTGAGTCCAAATAATGTTTTTCATACAGATAAACATCCATCAATAACAATCTATGGATATGATAAACACAATAGAAAAAACTGAATGAGTACCACTGGTCCAGGTACGTAATGTATGACAGCATTTCCTGTCACTTCCTGTATTCGTCCAGGGGGGCCAGGTGGTCCCTGAAATCCTCGCTCACCCTGCAAATAGATGGCAACCATCATAACACAGGATCACAAGAGCCACAGACAAGACATAGATAATAACTGAAAATGTATTGGATAACTTTAAAAAAAAGATTAATAAAACAATGCTAGGAATAGATCATCGTCGCCTACATGCTTGACATAAATAAATTAAAATCATCAACTGTAGTGAAAACATAATGTAAGACAGGACTAAAGTAAAATTATAAATGTGGGTTTTAAATATTCTATTCTACAGAATATTAAAATTATTTCTCAAGTCCCACCTTTTCTCCTTTCATTCCCAGGAATGCCAGGTCAATCTATAGGCATGAAGAAAAGACAGAAAATCAGCTTACTATAAAGTTTTGCTGTGGGTTCCATCTGAGGTCAGTTGATTTTGTTTTGATGGTAAAAACTATTATTTGACTTACTTTGTCTCCTGGAAGACCAGGGGGGCCAGGATCACCCTGCAGAGGACAGTTACATAGTCAAACAAACTAAAACCAATTGTGAAGGTTCATCTCCGTCATTAGAATTTCTAGAAGGTTGAAGCTGAATCACTGGACTAGAAAAAAATAGCATGAAAATGTTTCCTTTCATTTCATTTTCATTTTATTAAACTCCTGACCTAAAGAAAATGGTATGGAGTACAAACACACAATACAAAAAATACAAATAAAGGCAGGCAATACAGGTGATGAAAAAATAAAATAAAAACCAATCCAACTCATTTAAACAAAATCAACACATTACTCAAAAAGGCACCAAGTCCACAAATCACTCCTGGATTCTTTGAGTGCAGCAGTAAAACCAATTTCAACATGGATGGATACTTACCATAATATTGCGGTAAATACTTTTCTCTATATTGAACAATTTCAGCGTTTGTACATTCAAACATGTACAAACGCTGAAATTGTTCAATTCTTCAGGCTTCTAAAGAAATGAAGAAATGTTTTGGATGAAAGGTTTTCAAGGTTTTTCCAGTCCAGTGACCCAATTTCAACCTTCTAGAAACCTTCACAAAAACAAATCTGTCTCTACATGATGAATATTGAGGAATCCTTTAGAATTTACCCACTTTTTTAAGATTAAAATGTAAATGACATGCTGCTTTTTGATCAAAAATTTGATTTTCTATCCTTCAAAATGTCTTATGCCAGTGGTGTGAACTCAAGTCACATGAACACGAGTCAAGTCGAGTCATCATGATTAAAGCCCCAACTTGGGTCACAAATTTGCCAACTTGAAACAGAGATGCAACAACATTGAGGTTTGTTTGGCATGTGAAGCTGCACAAAGATCATTACTGCTATAGGAAGTGATTAGTGTTCTCAAGCTTAGCTAATGTTTGGTCACAGCTAGCTAGCTAACTAAGAAACTTTAATGGTTAAAGGAAAATTCTCCCTTAAAATAGAGTTTCAGCATTGAGAGACCTACTTCATTGCCATATCCACCAATGCTGCTGCCAATTTCCTCTTTATTGGCATTTTTCTGTTTTTTCTATACTCTTCTTCTTCTTTTCCTTTCGGCTTTTCCCTTCAGGGGTCACCACAGCGAATCATCTGCCTCC
>VXCM01001715.1:0-91807 GCA_014773175.1 Lucifuga dentata
GATGTAGTCCACCTGTGTGCTCCTACCTCCGCTCTTATAAGTCACCCTATGTTTCTGCTTCTTCTGAAAGAAGTAAGTTATAAGTTTCATGAGTAAATAAGTGATATTACACATTACTTTTACACATATATAATACTGTCACAGCTACTGTATATAGCCAACAACTGTGTTCATTTCAGATAATCTTTTTTTCTAAATCTCCTGAACAGCTTCATGCACACATTTGAAGCAAATGAAAAGCGTTGATGAGTTCCTAGGTAATAAGTAGCAGTAATACTAACATCATAGTATGATTAATAACATTATGTAGCCATATAAAACCCCATGGCTTCTCACCCTCTCTCTTTCCTGCAGACTAACTTCCTGCAGGGAGCCCACCAGACCAGCCTCGCCGTCTGACGACCAGAGCTCGGAGGCGGGCTGCAGCTCTCTGAGCTGTAGGTTGAAGGCGTTGGGATGATTCCTGCAGTGCTCACGGCCAAACGGGACAAAAGACTGCAATTCCCCTGCGGCAATCATCGTGGCTGTCTCTTCATACACGACTTCCGACATGAGTCCCAAATATCAGCATTATTTCTGGAATGAGGAGAGAAAGGGGGTATAAACATGTTTTTCCTCCATGAGCTACACTGTAAACA
Organism: Lucifuga dentata; assembly: GCA_014773175.1. Taxonomy (NCBI): domain Eukaryota; kingdom Metazoa; phylum Chordata; class Actinopteri; order Ophidiiformes; family Bythitidae; genus Lucifuga; species Lucifuga dentata. The sequence goes on from VXCM01001715.1 coordinate 639, forward strand.
AGTGTATTCTGAACCAGATACTTGCACTGTTTTTCAAGTGTTAAGGGTGTTTTTAATATTTTGTCCACCTCGTTCACTTATATGGAGGAGCAAAAAATATCAGAAATATGGTACAATATAATGCAGTCCAGGTAAACAAGAACAGACTCCAGCCTCTAAAATGACTACAGAACCGAATCAACACCGCTGACAGTGTCAACAATACCTAAAAATTATTAATTTAAAAAAGTTAATACTTCTTACAAGACTGTTGTATTGGATTGCATTACGAAGAACAGGTGTTTCTATTTTTCTGGTTACTGAGTGTATTTTCACTTTTCTGTTTACACAACTGTAGCAATAGCATTCACAGCACATCGTGTTTTCTTTAGAAGCTAAAATAAAATTTGGCAGACATTTAAATGAGTCACCTCACACAATGTCCATAATTTGAATTTATTTACGCGGCTGTTAGCTGGTTGACTGTCGCTACGTATTAGCAGCTAACGGCACTAAACTCAAAATTATCAAAATAACTCTCCGTATCTGACAGCTAATGGTAAAACGTTAGCACATTTTAATTGTTAACTTAGGCTAGTGTTAAACCGAACTGTCACTGGTGAAGCTAGCTTATCTGAAAGTATTGTTCAGCTTTAGCATGCTAAGGCTAAACACCCATAGATTAACGTTTGCTTTCACAGGTTCAAATTAGCTGGCTAACGTTAGCTTTAGCTTGCTGTGCACACAATGCGAACCTGCTAACAGGAATAGTCTGGCTCTTGTCGCGGAGTCCTGATCTTTTCTTTGGACGAGTCTTGCTTGAGCAGCGCGTCGTCACCGGTTCCAACATAAAAATACGTCTATACAAAGGAGCAAAGTGAGGATTTGTCAACTACAGCTTTTCAAATGTGCGCGGACATCTTTATTGTCCCGACATCCTCTTCCTCTCTGTGTGAGCCAATAAACAGTAAGGAGGAGGCTATGCAGATGCGCTGATTCCCACACACACAAAACCCAAAATCAATCTTTCTCTTCTATATATGCCTCATCCAGTTTATCCAACAAAATAGGCGGTGTATTTTAAAGTGCTGAGTAGGTTTTTAAGAAAAATATTGAAATTGCATTACACCCGTGTATTCTGACTGTGACAGAGACATTGAGACTGAGGATGTTTTTTTTTTTTTTTNAAAAAAAAAAAAAAAGCATACTGTTTAATGATGGAGTATTCATGAAGGAGTTACTTGGCAAATAACTTGATCTTATTTGGTAAGCATTTTATTCTCCATATATGTATTTATTCCTTACACTAGATGTATTTTCAGTCTTCAGGATAAGGTTTCAAATCATAAGATTCATATGCTGGTCATGGTCAGAGTAAAAAAATAAAACCTAAAAAAATAAATACATACTTAAATGTAAATAAACCTAAAACTTGAAATTACACTTCAAGGAGGAAATCTTCATAGACATCCAGCCATGATCTCTCTCCATACACAGAGGTCAAAGATCAGGGCAAGCACCAGGTATAACACACTGGAGCTCAAGGACACTTTAGCAGTGCAGATGCACTTGAACTTGAGCTGGATACAGACAACCATATCATCAAAACACTGCTTTGATTATTTATTTTTTTATTTTTTTACGGTCATAGAATTTAGTTTTTAAAGACATTTCCTAATTTTATAACAGCTTGTAAAACTGCACTTGTAGCTTCCATGTCACTGCAGAGCAGTTCAAAATTCTTTTTTAAATTATGTTTGATTTGTTATTTTTCTGATAAACTCTTCAAGGGTTAATTTCAATGGATTATATTAAAAAAGATTAAAGTAAAAAACTCAGATTATGTAAACCCTGATAAAAGAATTAAACAGAGAGAATGCATGCATGCATGCAATGATTTCAACAGTGAGACTGGATTTATATACAGTATGATGTCATAGCTAAACCTGAAGGTCATTAACAAGTTGTTGCAATGAGAGAATCATTACCACCCAAATTAATAATAATTAAGCTGATATTTGCTTGTGAAGGTACTGACTCTAATTAACGATGTGTGCCCTACATTACATTATGAACGCTGAACTTTACAGTAAAGCAATTCTGTCCCTTCAAATTAGCTTTAAACATGTTTTCTTGGTGCTTAGTCATCTTTTTCTATATCTGAAAATCAAATTTAATGAAATGTGGTCATGAAAAATAATATCTCAGTGAAAATCAGGTGTCTGGGTGATGTGGGGGCTGATAGATATGATGGATTTCACACAACACCACAGAATGACCTGAGTGAATTAGCACTCCCTAACTATATCAGTGTCTCTGGATAGTGTGTGTGTGTGTGTGTGTGTGTGTGTGTGTGTGTGTGTGTGTGTCTAAATGGCGGTTAGAGTCCTAAACATTTATGCTCCTATACCAGAGAGAATCACATATGTTATGTGTTGCACTGTATGGCCATGTCTGAATAGATAAGTGAAGTCCTTAGTTGAAAAAAATATTAAGTAAGTCTATAATCATAAGAAAATGGCTTTAATATAACATAACATAATATGCTTATGCTGAGATTATGAAATAATACTGTAAGACAAAATGCGTTTTCTCTTGACCTCAGACAACCAGTCTTGTCATGTCAAAAATAATGTAAAAGTTTAGCTTTATTCATAGATTACTGTAGTTCACGTACAGCCCATGGGCATCAACCTCTGAGCAATATTCCAACCCTCCGACAGTTGGTTCAGTGGCCTACAGGATAAAGCATCAACCTGCTGAGCTCGGGATTGTGAATTCAAGTCCCACTGGGTCATGTCCTCACCGAAGGATTTTTTTTAGCTTGCCTGCCAGGTGATAATGCATGTCGATGGCATGTAATCACTGCTTCTCTTTAAGAAATTCTGCTGAATGTTTAGTAATGCTTTACGTAAAATGGTGGACTGTATAAAATGTTACCTGCACCTATGCATTTCCATCATCTGCCTTGAACCAAAAAGATCAATGGATACACAGTATGTTTTCCAAGATTGCATGATGAGTTTATAAAACACATAACAGCATGTATTATAGCTGTCACCTGCGATTAATCTTAGTGCTGAGTATAGTCAGCATCTAAGGGTTTTGGTGTGATAGATAGATAGATAGATAGATAGATAGATAGATAGATAGATAGATAGATAGATAGATAGATAGATAGGAGCTCTGTTAATGTATTTAAAATCCAAGGCTGCAACTGACCATGTCAGTTTTCCAGAAGAGAGAGAGAAAGCAACATAATCTGATTGGTCCTGATGACAGCTGGACCCCAGTGCATCATGGGTAGGGTTTTGCTAGTTGATGAGAGCTAATGATTGAAATGTGAGTGTGTGTATGGGTTGCGTGTGTTTGTATTTGTGTGTTGCTCTAATTAAAATCTGTAGATGGCATTGCTGTATGTAATGTCTGCTATGGGGCTGAATGCAGGCCAAATGTATTATGTATTTAGTTCATTTAGGATGCAATGACGAGTTCTGGTGGTCTAATTGATCCATACAGGAGGCTGGACACCAAAAACCATGCCTCCATTAACGAAAACCCCAGGGACTGCCTGGGCTGAATAGTGTGCATGTGTGTGTGTGTATGTGTGTGTGTGTGTGTGTGTGTGTGTGTGTGTGTGTGTGTGTGAGTGTATGGGGGAGAGGCACAGAGTGAGATAGAGAGGGAGAGAGGCTAAGCAGAGCAAGAGAGAGTAAAAAATGATAATAAACCCATACAACCCTTTTACTCACCCAAACTTAATTGGCAGCTAAAATAGTGATGATAGCATCTGTGTCCATGTCCTAGTCATCTATTACTGAACACTCCAATTTATTGTGGAGGATGGATAGTATAATTCATGCCCACAACATGTAATCTGCATTTAACCTTAATACTGTTTATTTCTGAAATTTCTGCCGGCAGTGTTGACCTCGTCTCTGTTTTCAGCCCTGAACGTAGTCTGTCTCCTGCTGCAGTAAACCAGGTTTAGCCATCAAGAGATTTTAGCTGTAATTCATCGATCTAATCTCTGGTTGGGGATGGCAATCCATCACATCAGCAAAAACAAGTGGGTCCACACAGCCAGGAAGAAAAAATGGGAGACAGAGCTGTTTGACGCTGGCACCTGTGTGGCACAGGTGTAAAGACCTGTGGGGGTATAGTGTCCTCTCTACACAAATGCATCAGTATGATGGTAATTTCCTCCCACCAGTGAGTAGGGGAGTTACTTATAACACATTATGTAAACACACTGTCTCTCTGTTCATGACTCAGTCACTCACCTCATCTTTTTTTTTTCTGTCACTCACACAAAAAGCCATCAGAATTTTGGGTTAACATTTCCAAAAGTAGTAGTGATTACCCCTGTTCACACTATATCAGCCAGCATTCACACACACAGTTCCAGTTACTCTAGGTACATTTACTCAAGAATTGTAAGTGAAATTTTGACATTTTTGTACTCATTATCTCTGTCTTTCATATACTCATCCCTGTCATTCCTCTCTCCACTCTCACACACACATACATACACACACACACACACACACATGCGAGCCCCCAGTGAGAGACCAGTCGTGCTGCCAGCGGTAATCTGCCATCAGAGTCTTCACTCTGTGGTTTGCTAATTGGATAATGTGGTGCAGAGGAGCCACTCAGCAAGCCAGGGGATTCCCTTCATCACACCAGCCAGTGGGAGAGGGAGAGAGTGTATGGGGGGTGTGGAGGGCACAGTCCAGAGAAATTCCAAAAGTTATCTTATTTCTGTATTATCAATCGTTTTTGTAAGAATCATTGATTCATTTGCTAATGTTCAGCACATAATATTACAGATCATGCAATATCAGAAGTCTTCAGTGACCCTTGGAATGAATTAGATTGAAGTAGATGCAACTACTAATGTAGTAGTTGTAATAGTAGTTCTTGTTGTGTTGTGATGGTAGTAGTGGTGGTAAACTGGCAGCACTAGTAGTACCAGTAGACGTAGAAGGCAATAGCTGTGGCGAAAGTAATAGCAGTATTAGTAGCAGAAGTAATAGTATTTTTATTGGTCAAGGCTAGTAGTTATAGTAGTTTAAGTAACAGTAATATTTGTAGAAGTAGTACTGGTAGTATTAATAGTAGCAGTGAGGGTACAAGTAGTAGAAGCACTAGTAGTACTTATATTAAAACTGGTGGATGTAATACTAGAAGTGGTTATAGTAGCAGTTTTAGTAGTGTTAAGTTGTGCTAAGTTTTACAATAGTAGTATTTGGCAGTTGTTACAGCATTTAGTATTACTACTGGAAGTTGTAGTACTCAGTAAAACCAGCAAAAGCAGTGGTTGTAGTATCAATTGCAATGTAAAAGTCTTTTTTTATGTACAGGTGACAAACTAATTTTCCTGCTGGAGATTAAAGATACAGAGAAAGAATAACAGTAGGCCCAGTTATTGTTACTGTAGTAGCAGAAGTATTAACATTCGTACCACTGTTGAAGATAGTAATAGTCATAGTAGTTGTAGCAGTAGTCCTTTGTAGTAGTAGGATTTGTAAGTATTAGCAATAGCAGCAGGAGTATTGTGAGTGGTAGAGGATGCAGCAGCAGCCATAGCATTGATATTACAGATATTACTGTAATACTGGTAGTGGTAGTAGTAATGTTTACAGTAGTACCACCAAGTGCAGCAGCAGCACCAGTAACAGTAGTAATAGTAGTAGCAGCTGTAATAGTATTTGAGGTGGAGGTAGTAGTACACTTGCCAAAGCATCAATAACAAAAAAGACAAACTTTAAATTCTCATTTGAATTTTGCCATTCTTCTCTTCAAAGCTGTGTGTCATTGCATGTATGGAGGTGAGTCGTCCCATTGTCGTTTGTCTATGGGAACGTTTCCTTCCAAACATTCTGTCAACATCAACATAATAATGCTGATGTTTCCTCTGTCAGCTTCCTCTTCCTGCAGGGATCTGTCTCCAATCACTGCTGTCAATTAGACCAGCTCCTTCTCCATGGATTTCTCCATAATCCACTTTCTCTCCGGACTGATCGCATTATGGCTCAGATGGTGCCATCGTGGTTGTTGGTGTGGAAGAAGGGCGGTGGGGGGNGGGGGGTTGTCTGCTGACTGGGAACAGGTATTAAAGGCCTTGGGAGGCCAAAGAGGTTGATCCCATGATGAAGTGGTAAACAAAATATATGATCATCATAAAAGACAAAACAAGCAATGCTCATAAAAATCAGTTCTGTTCAATCAATTTTTTTTCTGTTAAAAAAGGTTTTGCTGCATTTACACTCCATCTTAGGCAATTTCTTAGGAATAGAGGTACTCAAACATTTTGTCCTATAGAAAGGCTATAAATTAAGATTAATGGGGGATTTTGGTCATTGTTTTATATTAAGATGGAAAATCAGACAAATGTTCCTAATATCTTTATTCTTATACAATATGATTAAAAATTACTTTGCCATCCGCATTCCTTGGAAGTATCATGTTACTTTATGTAGTGCCCTCATGAAATGTCATATCAATTTTTCACAATAAAAATTAATGTAATCTACACAGATAAACAATAAGTAGATCCCATAAATGCAGAGGATTGATAGCATAAGCTGAGAAAATAGAACCACAGACTACAGAAAGCAGATCTTGTTTAATCCATATCGATAGAGAAAATATGAAATTGAATGTGGATAAGTTAAATTTTGTAACATTTATTGTAGTCTCAGTTGTTAAATAAGTGTTCAATCGTATACCTTCCAATTCTATAATATGTGCTTGCCTTTCACTTTACAGTTCAAATGTCAGATGTTATCAAACCATGTTGTCCACTGTTGGCACGATGAAGGTGATGATGAAATTTGATTTTCGTTGCATTTCTCTCTTCTGTTTAATTTGATTAATTTGTTTGTATGTTTGTTTAATTATTTCTTAATGGTCTTTTATGCCACAACATGGAATTCTTTTTGTTGCATCGAAGTTGTCATGACATTAAATGTAGAATGTTGGGATAAAATATAAAATACTGACTCAAGCTGCCTCAATATTAGTGTCAAAATGTGTTTGTTGAACTTTTAGTGTTGGAAAACATGGACTCTGTGCTGAATCTGCTATTTGTCTTTCAGACAGAGCTCCCGCCTCAATGGTCATGGGGATCACAATTTTAAAATACAAATTGATAAGCAAAAATAAAATTAAGACATTCAAATGAAAAAGACTAACATTAACATAATAATAAAAATAAAAATAAAAATGAACATCCATAGAATCATCACTGGATGTAAGCTCTCTTACAACAAATTGATCATGAATAGCTAAACAAACAAAAAAAACTACATCAGCCAAGCACGACCTATAGCAGTATGACATCAATTAATCAATCATATTTGCATTTCAAGTCCCTTTTCACTTCTTAAAAATATAAATACTTTTTTTGTTGTTTAAAGTATTCTGGTAGTCCATTCCATGCCACAATGGACCGATAAATAACTGTGTTCTAAAAAAATTAGTTTTAGGCCGAGGAAACACTAAATTGTTTTTACTACTTTAATGAGTCTGATAGGGATGTACCTGATTTGAATATTATAACTCAACATATAAAAAAATTAGGAGTGCCCACAAATAGAGCTTTCCACAGGAAAACTAACAAATAAATTGTAATCAAGTTTTACAACCAAAAGCCAAGATAATCTGTTGTGCATATTAATAATGTTAGTACAGTATGAGCATTTTAGGACCAATCTAGCTGCTTCATTTTGAACTATTTGTAATTTATTGAGATCCCTTTGATTTACTGGTGACCAAATTATTGAACAATACTCGAGATGAGATAGCACTAATGAATAAATTAATTTTTCCTTTGCATGTGTAGGGGCGATCTCCCGGTGCATTGTTAAGATCTTCAGTAAACTTCAATCTATATAAGACAAGACTCTGTGACTCATCTTTGAGACAACAACTGAAAGCTCATCCAACATTTACAATAACTACTTTATGGATTTATTGCAAATACTGTTTATATATTGTACATACATGTACCATACATTTTAATATTAAGTCTACTTTAATGCAATTTAAAGTTAAATTAAGTAGATTCATCACAATTTAGCACATGCCTTAAAATGACAATTTTAAAAATACAGTTAATCAATTTTTTATCTTGATTTCTCTCCTCTGTCACCAGATGCTCTTCAGTCTCTCCTTTCCTAAAGTCTCTCTCTTTTTCTGTCTGTCTTTTTGTTCAAGCCAGTCATCTTTTTCTCCTAGGTTAAATGGTTCTACAATCTACAATTATGTAGATGGAGAGATGGATGGATAAATAGATGAATGGAGGTGTAGCTGGATGGATGGTTAGATGGAGGTGCCAGCTGACGTCATAGCTAATTCACTACCATTCCATCAGAACAAGCCAGACTCATCAGGGACTCTGTGGATGGATTCAGAAGCATCTCTGTCCTATGTATTCTTCATTTTTAAAAGCAGCAACACAACCTGAAATAGAAAACAGCATCAAATATGATCTAAATTCGTTTTGTATTTATCTATTGTGATCTTATTCAGTCTTCAGGTTTTCAACAACTAAGGTGGTTGCAGTAGGATGTTGATAAACCTGTTCTGCAATTAAATACTTGTGCCATGACAGGAAAAAGAAACAGAAAGGAAATGTTACATGTGAGTGAAGTTTTTTTTTTTTTTTTTNTTTTTTTTTTTTTTTTTCGTACAGTGGCCCACAGGCGCAAATCACAGCAAAATTTTAGAAAACACAAGACACACTGTTACAAGACAAAGTAGTGCATGTCTCATTTTCTCTTTACTTTAAAACCACACAAAGAGGTACAACATTTTATGATAAATCTGAGAGGGGTGAATGAAACCATTGTAGATATTCTAAGGCATGAGTGTCTTGGGGTGGACATGCAAAAGCAAGCACACCTTGCTCTACTTCCTATTTCCTCTATTTATCTGAGAGTGACATCCCTGAATATCAGTCAAACTCACCAATCAGAAATATTTCCTTAATATGACAAGGATGAATCCATCTACAGACAAATTTCATGCATATTAATGATTACAGAGCTTTAAATCTTGCACTGTGCAGGATCCTACCAAGTCCAAGTCCTTCCACCAGCAAACATCCAATAAGACATAAGAAGTGCTTAGAGAAAGCTTGCCATCATTGTGGGGCTTGAGGGCTAAAATTGGTTCAAGATAACTTTCTTTTTCTTCTTCTTCTTCTTCTTCTTCTTCTTCTTCTTCTTCTTGACACAGAAAAGATTCAAATCTGGATCTTCTCAAGTCCAACTTGTATTGTCCAACTTCTGACTTCTTCCTTCCTGACCTCTTACAGCAGCTGACCCCAAGGGAGCGCAAGGAACACGTTCAGACTGAGTCAACGACATCAGCCCATTGCATATAAGTTAGTTATTTCTACAATTAATTAGGAGAAGACGAAAACTCCCCACTAATTTTACTATATGTCTATTTGGTTTCGACCATGAGCGAGAGCTGTGACGGAAGCAAAAACTTACTGACGTCTTGGGCCAATGATCGAATCGCATTTCTCCACCTGTTCCATGAAAAATATTCAAATGTATAAAAGGAGAGCTGGAGGAGAACAGAAATCACAAAGTGAAAAAGAGGGAAGAGGCATCATATCAGTAGCGTGGAGATACAATAGGAGCTCAGAAGAGGAGAGCTTTGGAGCGCACAGCCTAAAGAGAAAAGCTGACAACTTTCTCTAGAACACATGTAAGGTTTTGGTCTGTGCAGCTTTTCAGGATCGAACTGCATAAAAATCACTCCAGTGTTATTTGAGATTTTCTTACTCGTTTTTTTTTTTTTTTTTTTTTTATTACTGTTCCTGGCCGTTCTTGAATGCGTTTTTTCCTCTTATTGCGCAATCCAGTCATTTTTGCAATTGTCTTTTTTCAGTGTCTGAAGATTGATTTTATTGAAATTGTGATAGTTGTTGATATCCATATAGAAGTCAGTTTGACGTGGTGGTCGATGGTGGTTGCTACGGTTAGTCCTCGCCAAAGTCCGTGCCGTGCGTAATTACGCATGGGATTCTGAAGTATTCGTTAGCTTTACTCTGTCAATTTCACCATCAAACGAGGGATTTCTCAACGATTAATGTCCAAACTGCAAGTCCTGGCTGTGGATTAATTTTCTATGTATGCGCATTGTGTTGAGTGAGATGACATCTAATCATTTTCATTTACAGGTGTAAAGCGATGTCCCTGCGGACCGGCCCCCAACTGCTTCTCCTAATAGCACTATGCAGTGTGTTGTACTCCCAGACGCTGAGTCTGCCATACACATCCATGAGGTGAGAGGAAACCCGTGCTTTTCCGATACAGATGATAAGACAAGTATGGGCAAATTTACTGTGGATAAATTTACTTTAATTTACTTTAATCCCTAATTTCTGATATTTCTGTGCAAATTTGTTCCATATTCTTGTTCGTGTTCATTTATCTTTTTTGCCACACGCATTTTTACGTTTGATCTGATGTGGGAACATTAACTGAAGCATTCGCGCTGCGTTTCTGTTTAAATGATGCCAAAAGGTTAGTCTGAGATTCCGAAATAACCAGATAAGTGCGTAAATGTCTTAAAAAAAAAAAAAAAAANTTAAAAAAAAAAAAAAAAGACAACAAAAGGGACATAAAATGTTTAATGAATGTTTCTATGAAATTCATGTTATGCCTTTAGTAATTTCTTAAACAAGCGGAATTGCTTGTTTGTTAATACATTTGATCGTTCTGATCTTACCGTGCATTACTATAGTTTTTTTCTAACACTCCTTTAGTGTTATACGAGGAGAGTTGAAGTTGCTATATTTGTCCCTCTAACGCTGTTTTAAGTAGTGGAGATTTTGGAGACTTTTAGACCAAAATCGCAAATCACACATGCACACACAAAGGGACCACTTCATATGATGTTTATTCCCTGTTGCAACATCGTAACGCCAAACTTGTTTAACAGATATACATCAGCTGCAATGGTGCTGGAGCGTGTCAGATGTTTTGTTGTTGTTGATTTTTTAAAAGAGTATTTTACTGTAGCAAATAGAACAGGATTTTAATATAACTGTACTGTGATGATGTGTTCCGACTTGACAGAACGACAAGACACGCAGATGGTCTGTTCACCAGCGGATACAGCAAACTCCTGGGTCAGCTCTCTGCGCGGAGGTACCTGGAGTCCCTGATTGGAAAGCGGGTCAGGTAAGAGAGAGCTCACCGCTGAGCTGCACGGTACAGAGGAAGAGAATGAATCTGTCTTCTTGGATGTGTTTGCTGGAGGAAGGACTTGGACTTGGTTGGATCTTGGTGTCACTTAAACACTGCGCGAGATTTAAAGCTGTAATCATTAATGTAAAGACACAGTATGCATGGGATTTGTCTGTAGGTTGATTTCATCCTTGTCACATTAAGGAAATTTTCCAAATATTACATGTGCATCAGAGGCTCAAAATCTGTACATTGTTTGAAATCTCTAGAACTACTGGCAGACTGGACAAAAGAGTCAAATCACCAATCAGTCAATCAATAACCCAACAAAACTGACAACCTCAAGATAAAACAAAAATAAGTTCAAGTAGTAGCCTAAATAAAAGCAATAGTAGTCTAAGATTCTGACATAAGTCATCAAACTGAAGATCTGAGAGACTCATCTTAAAGCAGAAAATGCTCAGACAAAGAATCTTTAAAAGAATTATAGCTGTTTAATTCTGTGAAGAAAGTTTTGTTGTCATATGCACAAAATTCAACAAATAAACATAATTACACTAAAGCTGATTAATTTCTTGATTAAACTGAAAACAAAATAAATTTTATTGCCCACAAATTCAGCATCTGTAAAGTCTTTTAGTGATGGAATCGAGTTAAGTAAAATTTCATGTGGTGTATGTGTGGTGTGAGGTGAACCGTTCTGGGTCTAACACCAAAGGACATTTGCAAAAATAAGACTTGACTTACTCGATGATGCATTTTGTACTTGACTAAACATTTTAAAGGTTAATTTATGACAGTATAGCATCCTCACATGTCATATAGCCAGGAGGGAAGGGGGGTNGGGGGGGGGAGGGTGCAGATCCACATGCAAACCTGCTTTTTCACCTAACATTTACGGCACTCTATTTTTATTTTTGTTTAATTCTTTTCTGATTTCTCTGTCCGTCCAGTGATGAGCTGATGGAGGAGCGAGTGAAGCGCCACTCAGATGCCGTTTTTACAGACAAGTACACCCGCTACCGCAAACAGATGGCCTTCCAGAAGTTCTTGAAGTCAGTTATGACAGACAAGAGAAAGTAGGCACCAGTTTCTCCTGCATCCTCTTCTCATTATCTCTTCCTTTGCCATAATATGGGAAGCATCCTCTGAGAATTGTAGACTGTGTTAGGATGTTGCTTCACTCACTGGTTTCTGATGAGATGTTTCGAAACTTTGATTTGGATTTTTTTTGTCCTCATCATCTTTGCAACTAATGGCGTTTCCAAAAATTTAGTCTCTTTTTACCAAAATTTGGTAAAAAGAGACTAAACTCAAAGTGGGACAAGCGAGTATCAATAAAAACAGCTGACAGTGATATGCTACTCCTATTTTCCATTAAGCCTTAATGTCACATTGATTCTCAAAAGCATCACCAAGACACTTTGAAGAACTCAAATTAATTTGAAAAGCAATTTGCACTGGATTTTGAGAGAGATTTTGGAAGCCAGACCAATCAATGAACAATCAAGAGCAGTTTAGGTGCTGACGTGACTCGCCACCAGTGAGATGTTGCAGATCTAAATGAAAGAAGATTCCGTAAGTGGATGACTTATTTCTCAATTGAGCAACTGCTCATTTGTTCGATCACCTTTATACAATCCTCAGAAAAGTAATTTTAGTGTACTAAATCCACTGACAATGACCTTACCATAGTAAACATATCTAAGACAGCAATGTAACCCATATCCAGGTAAACATTGCTCAGTTTAAAATTGTAATAATGGAAGCAATAAAACCAAAATCATGGAACACTGGAACAGAGGAAACTTGAAAAGGTTAAATTTAGAGTGTACTTCAAAAAAATTAGGAAGGCGTCAATGTTGCAGAAACTTTTAAACATAACAAAAGTCATTATTCCATTATAGTTGCCTCAGATTTCCTGTTGTTTTTTTGTTTTATTCTAGATAAGAAATGTTTAGGAATAATAAAATGATCCATAATTAATGACTTTGTATTATCTTCCCAATTCTTACAATCTCTCCAATCACACCACACACACACACATACACACACACACACACACACACACACACACACACACACACACACACACNCACACACACACATTAATGGAAACAGCGCAGAAGACTCTACACCCAGTGACCCTGCACCCAGTGAGGAGCCCATGACCGACCCCAGTACTTCCCAGGAGAGCAAGGAGTTCATGGACTATGAAAAATTTATCACCTTATTATGCAAGAGTTTGCAATGGTAGGGACGTATAAACACACACACACACACACACATACACACACACACACGCACACAATGACATTTGCAACAACCTATAAATTTATCAAAATTTCACAGGGAAAATTATATAATCCAGCAGGTCAGCTTTCAGGTTTTCTGAATCAGTAAACCTCCCTACTTTTTTTTCTCTCTCTCTCTTTTCCTTCCTCCATTAATTTTCTCCTCTTTCTTGTCTTTTGCAGCGTGATTACATACCTGTGAATACCTCAAGTCATCCTCATGAAAACACCCATAACAAAACAACGGTAGTAGTGCAAAGAATATCCAAAAACCAGCTCAACCAACAGTAACGTGTTCTATCTATCCATCCACATAGTACATGTTCGCACTGTATATACTTATCACTAAAAATTCTGGCCAAAATGTCTGTGGGGAGCACTGACAAGATCCCGTGGTTTGATCAGTCTGCTCATGAAGATGGCTACTTGGAACAATAAACATAAACAATACAAAAATAAATCTGGAAACATCTGAAAATCCAAAGTAGATATAGGCTCTATAGAACAGAACTACATTTACCATTTTGCTTTAGAACACAGTAGCAGTAGCAATGGCATAAAACTCACTATTGTTTCAAAAAATTCCATAAGAACAACTTTCACATTAATTTTTAATGGAACCACTGTCCTATATTTCTGAGTGAAGAATCTGTCCCATCAACTTTCAGGGAAAATTTTCCCATTGAATTTTAATGAACAGCTATGTCATTAAGTTTTAATGGAATGACATCCAACTGATTTTCAGTGGAGCTTCTGTCTCCTTTAGTTTCCGGTGAACATTTGTGAAGTTGATTTTAAAATGGGACATCCTTCAGATTAAATGCCAATGGAGCATCTATCTAATCAAATTTCTCCAGCCCAACATTTTCTGTTAACTTAAAATTAACTTAAACTTAAAGTTAACTTAAAATTGAACATTAGCAGCCATTACGTTCAGTGGAATCACTACTTGATCAAATTTCAGTGAAATAAATTATAATTGAGTCACTTTTGCTATTGATCTTTAATCGGACCATAGTTCCATTAATTTTCATTGGAGGGCATGTTATGTTTGGAATTAAAAAACTAACATCATAATTACTGACTGATTACATTTAGAGTAACAGTTGTCCACTTTAACATTTATCTTACCAGTCCTATTGAATGGAACAATTGTTTTATTAATGTTTAGCAGAATATCAGCAAATTTAAATGACACAGCAGAACAATTAACCTTCATGAACAAAGTGATTTTTATTTATTTTTTTTGGGGGGGGAGATTTCAAACCAAATTATCATTTGGTGACAAAGAAGAGGAAGATGAGCAACGGGATGAGGAGGACGAACACATTTTGAATGGACACAGATGCATATAATCACTTTATACTCCTCAATATGTAGAGCAAAGAAGTTATAACTGTGCATAGACCTGCCTTTAGAGCATATAGTAATGTACACCAATCACCAAATAAAAGATGTTGGTTTATTTTTCAAAACTGAGTTGTTTTGTCTGGCTGTTTGTTTGAAATACACATTGTCACCCAGGTTAACATGGGTTAGAACCCATGAGCAAATGAAAGACAGGCAGTGAAGGGTAAAACAAAAGCCAAAATACCAGCAGGCAGCCAAGTAACAGAAAAAAGGCTAGAATGCTAGAGGAGAAGGCAACTAAGAGAAACTGCCAGACTAAAGGGAAACTGGCTGGTATATATACACAGGGCTCATAAGGGAATCAGCTGGTGGACTGATAGGGGATGGCACCTTCATGAAACATTTTCTCTATATAAAACTGTTGGAGAGACATGAGGTCATTGTCTTAAAATTATCTACTTATATTTGCTAATATTGGTTCCTCAATGACTGTAAGCTGCTCAGGACCTGAGGCAGCAAAGCAGCCTTGAACCATGATCCTCCCCTCAATATGTTTCACAGCTGGGATGAGGATGTGATGTCAGTGTAGTGGCTTTTCCCTCCAACCATATCATTGTGCATGCTATGTTTAGAGCCACAAACTTGTCTGCCAAAAAGTTTGTGGCATTCTGATGCTCTGCATTGCAGAATATCATATTGCAAACCTGAGACCTACAGCAATATATTTTTGGAGAGGAATGGTTTCTTACAGTGGAAAAATAAATGAGACTTTGGCGGATTCTAGAGAATTCCACAGGTTTCTTGCTATTAGAACCTCTAACAAATACGTTTCCCAACTTTCCTGTCAACTCACAAACCACTTCACATCAACACACTTATACCCTCATAAATTTTTTCACATATAACCCTTACTTTCTGTCTGTTAGTAGCCATTTGCAATAAAAGAATAGCTGGGGGTTTGTATAACCACAGCAGCATAAGAAGTCTGAATGGTGAGAAAATAGTTCAGCACCACGGACAGCGACTACACACCAACAGCATGGATTACATGGTATTTGCAGTGGTTACAGTCAGTGGATGACATCATGTCTCATTTCATAGGTGACTGGTTCAATTTACAGTTCAACACTCTTAAAATAAAACCTGAAATATCTAAATGGAAAATAAGTGGAACATTTATTTCTAGAATCTAAGCAGATGAAATGTTTCAGGTCTGTGACATCCCACTCAGCTATGGCGGCAGCATTAAATGTTGGTTGTGGCAAGGTAGCAAATCATATTCTATAACCCGTGAAGAAGAAGGGAACTAATTATTGATGCCAGATGCTGACTTGAACAGATGTACGGTATGAACAATGATCATTGGCTTTCTTGTCTGTTACTTCAAACTGAACATCGCTGCTCTTTAGCGACTATGGATTTGTAGATGACCCTAAGGAACAAACTGACGCAAGGAAAAGTTTACAATTACAAACACAGCCAAATGGATTAGTTCATGGATGCAATCTGTTGTTCCCTGTCTGCATTTCATACATTCCTATGAGATTTTCCCCAAGCTAGCATCTCAACACAAGAAAAAAACAAAAGCATTTGTTTCATGTTAAAACACTGTCTGTGTATCATTTCTCTTTTTCAAGAGAGGGCTGAGTTCTGCACCATGTGTGTGTGTGTGTGTGTGTGCGTGTGTGTGTGTGTGTATATAGNGAGGGCTGAGTTCTGCACCATGTGTGTGTGTGTGTGTGTGTGCGTGTGTGTGTGTGTGTATATAGATATATACATCATAAAACCTTGCTACCAGTAAGGTTTAGGCAACTGCACAACTTTTGTTAGACTTATTAGGTCTGATTATTGTTAGGTCTAAGAATTGAAAAATGAAAAATTCTATCCCAGTGTGTTCTGATTTGAAAATTAAAATCAGGACTGAAAATAAAGTTAATATTTTGTCTACAGAAATTCCTGACATAAGTAGAAATGTTTGGTTTTGCCATGGTACAACATAATTTGTAATGCCATAACATATTTGGAGGTTTTTCACATGGTACTACAATGCAGCCCAGTTTCTCTAAATAACATACAATCAAAACCATAGAATGATTAAGAAAACAAATTTTGCATTTCCTTTTCAATTAACATGAAACTCCACCAAAATGAAATGAACAGTAAACATTTATTATGTGTCTGAATTGAAATCATTCTATCATTAAGTCCATATTGATTAGGTTGACACCATAGCTACTTATGGTTGAATGCATGTAAATGCAAACTGTGTAACCAATAAAATTTGTCTTACACAGATCATCTGTGTTTCACAATGATAATATGGATGCTAATACATATACACTGGACGCATCACAGCTTTTGGGATCAATGAATTTGTCCATCAGAATCAATACGTTGTTATAACTCAAGTTCCTATTCAGCTAGACTTCAGTTTTAGCAGAAGTAAACCACACATTATTTGCTACTAATGGACAGCAGGTCAGATGTGTGATGGGGCTTCCACAGAGGCTGAAGGTCTGAAAGTAGTCCTGCTTTCAGTCCTGTATTATGTTCCACATCATTAGCAGATTTCACACCAAACCAGGTGTGAGTTACAATGACTCTGGTCCGCTTTGTAAATGCTCCCACTGTAGGAGGAAATGTTTACCTGACAGAGTGGCTGAAAGAAGTGAGTTTAAGTGCAAATGGGCAGACCTTCTGTTCTACTGAAAATCTGATGGCATTAAAACAGTTTCTTATTTTTTCTATTTTGATCATTGTATGGCTGCCGGCAAAGCCAGGAAGCATCACGAGTTTCACCTTACAAATATATAAATCTGATGTGGCCTTATTTCTACTCTTACTGAGCACTGTACACCAAACTACAAAGCTTAAGTATAATCTTTCATATCTAATGTGTGTTTATATGAAGCCTGTTTACTAATGTATACATCAATAATTGCTATGACACAATAGAGCCGATGTTCAGTTGACAAACATTTTTCTATTTTCTGTTCCAAACACAGTGTTTTATATTTTGTTTGGAATAAACCAAAGAACTGAGTGTCGAGCACATGGTACACTGGTTAAACAAACAAAAAATCTTTAGAAGTTCTGTAAAAACTCAGCTTCTTTAAAAGAAAATCCAAGAAAGAATGAATAAAAGGTGATGTCTGGGAGGTGCAGAGCAGAAACACACCAGCAGTGCTCACATGAGCTCTTAGCAAAAAAGATAGACTCCAAATAAAGTAGAGAGGCAATTGGAAATCGCCATAGATTAAAAAAAAAAAAAAAAAAAANAAAAAAAAAAAAAAAAAAAGCAGTAGTCCAAGTCATAGAAAATACAGCCAATTACATAGAGCAGCAACCTGCTAAAGGCAGCACAGGACATACTGTACAGCTTTTGCTTCTCATTCAGTGAGCTTACGCATCAAATATCTATGCCAGTGTCACCTCTAACCAAAGGTTGGCATGTTAGTTTGTGGTGTGCAATTCAGTTCATTGTAAGTTACTGTTTAACATGCAAAAATACAAGATTGAACCCGCTTCTTTCTGTAATATCAGTGCTGATTTATTCGCACATGTAAATCTACAAATAGGAATAATTTTTAAAGTCTGTTTCTGTGAGGCTCTATTAAATGGTCTTGCACGTGCCCTCTGCTGTTGCTCCATTTTAGATCAATTCCATGTAACACCACGTCACTGAAATCACATGTGAATATGTATAAATTTTTTTTTTTTAATTTTTATTTTTGGTGTCTCTGTTGTGACACAGTTTGTTTACAAGTTTCAAAACTGCAACAGATATTTGACTCATAAATGTCAATCTGCTGCAGGGTCAGACCCAGATCAGACAATGCTATTAATAGAAGTCAAGGTGTACTTTGTGATTTCACCATTAACTCACACACAACTCATTTCACAGTCTGATTTCTCATGAAAATAATGGAAGAGCTAATCAATTTCCTGGATCTTATCTAGAGATAATAAAAATGAGTGCAACAGTATAAGATTGAGTTCCTGTCTGAAATTAAAAGCTATAAGCAATGCATATTAAGCAATATAAACAAAATTAATAAAGACTGTAAGTATATTTAACTCACAAACATTCTGAGAAGTTGCAGCATTTGGTCCATTATCTTAACAAATAAAAAAAAAGATGCTGATCTTAATGTCCAACAGAGTGTGTTTTTGTTATTTGTGTGTATATGTATGTGCTGTGTAAGTATTCTATGAGTATATTTTTAAACATATTTAGGTTGTACTTGTCACATACGTTCATCTACATAAAAAACACAGGTGACGACGTGTGTTTTTATATAAGTAATCAGTCTTTGTGCTTTGTGTAAATATGATGTGGGGTGTGTGTGTGTGTGTGTATGCATGTGTGAGCTTGTGTGTGTCCATTCTCCTGGACAGAATGGGTCATATATGATTACTGCCTGCCTTGTGGAGAGGCTTCACTCATTAGCTCTCATCATTGCTGATCTTAATGGGCCAACAGGGTAAAAATAGACAAGAGAGGGCTGCAGCCTTTTAACACCAAATACAGCGCGTGTGCATCTTTCTTTCAACCAAAAAAAAAAAAAAAAAAAAAAAAACATCTGTTGTCAGAAGCACAAAAATATTCCGTCATGCTGAGTATTTGATTCACTTCCTGCACTTCCTGCTGATTTCACTGCTGGTGTCTGACAGCTTCATTTCAGGGTTTTAACCAGTGAACTCCGGTGACATGGTGACATAAACTTGCTTTCACGTGGAAGTCACTGCGCATCAAGTTCATCAACCAGAAACACACACTCACACAAGCACATACAGTGAGTGCAGTTCACATGGTCTGGATGTTGCTCTGTTGTACGTCATCCCCCTTACCCTTCGGCTGAAACCCTGAGCTATTTATGCAAAAAAGCAAGTAATAAATTAAAAAAGGATGAACAAATGAAACACCAATAAAGGGACGGAAAACTCATATTTGTGTTTTATGATTTTTCTGTGTGATTGTGTGTAGACGTACAAGCACATATACAAATATCAAGCAAAACAGTTTCTATCTTTTTCCATTTGTGACATTGATTAATTTAAGTCATTAATTGACTTGGTAAATGCATTTGATATGGATACATTTAATCAAATCATCCTAAAACAGTTCATGAGAAATGACTCCACACGGCTCAACACTATCGATTGTCAGGAGGTTTCAGATTTTAAAAAAAACCTGCGTGCTGTGTATGAGTCAT
This sequence comes from Lucifuga dentata, assembly GCA_014773175.1. Lineage (NCBI taxonomy): Eukaryota > Metazoa > Chordata > Actinopteri > Ophidiiformes > Bythitidae > Lucifuga > Lucifuga dentata. Next base: position 20,691 of record VXCM01001715.1, read on the forward strand.
CGTCGTGCACCAGCCTGGCTGGTAAACACCTGTTGATAAAAACCCCTCCCTCACACAGACACACACACAGATGTGGCAGCCAGCTCTAATGGCTTCTACAATTAGCAGCAGGTCTGATTGTGTGGGGAATATGTCTTGTTGTGACTGGGGATCAATAAATCTGCCAGATTAATGACCCTAAATCACAGATGGATGAAAGGCCACAGCGCAGATTAATCAGACTGGTAGATTTTCATTAAGACATATTACACCATTTTCTTACAGGTTAAATGTACATTTGCTGTTCTTATCCAACTCTTAGAAAGCCATTGTCCTTTTAACATGTCCGTAGCTTCCTTGGGAGAACACATTTTTACTTTCAGCTCACACACATGTTGCCATCTGACATGTGCTAAAGTGAGATAAATGTGTGTTGCTTCCTGGATGACAGACAGATGTTGTAATACACATGAGATGAAAATCAAAACTGTGGTAAACAGGGAGCATCTGCACTTGAGCTGAACAAGCTTGTCAATATACAGAGTCTCTCAGGAACAGGAGCAAGAAATACCTGGATGATAAGAGCACAGAGACATTTGCTAAATTGTCTGAGTTCTCCAGAGCTCTTTTCTTCTTTCCAAACTATGCTTAATTAAATTGTGGCACATTTACAGAATGGCACAACATACTTCAGAAATATTAAAGCAAGATTTCTATGGAAAAAGCGGAGTATATTTTTATATCACATCGGAGAGAAGCTTCTCCAGCTCACCTGACCCCACAGATTACACCTGTTTTCTTACACTAAATCCTGATGTCCTTGTGGTCACTAAGGCCACTTCACAGAGGAAGTGATAAATCAAAACTTAAAGGCTAAATTAGCATTATTATATCTATTTATTATCAATAAGTCCTATGAAAAAACAAAATTAAGGAATCTGATGTTCCAAAAAACATTCTCTATAGCCAACAATATCACTTTTGCCTCCATGCCAATTCCACTCTCATCCAAAAAGCAATTATAAACATATAAGAGCCATATAGTAGCATTAGGTTACATGTTCCTTCAGAATTGAGCCTTGACTTACTGATGCTTATCCGCCATCACAACTGTATGCATGCAGCAAACAGAGAGGGAGGGAGAGGAGCAAGAGAGACAAGTGGGTCATCCTGCAAATGTCAGAGGTAACCATTTAATGTCAGTTCTGTTATTTATGGCTTTGGAGCGATGCTGGAATCAAACACATTTGTTCCAAGGAAAAACTGACAATGCTATTTTTTATCACATCAGGAAGCAGAACTATCCCAAAGGTTCAGGTCTGTTGTCAGCAATACATGTGAAAAAAATTAAGGATGTTACTGTGTAAAATGGCTCTCCTCTAAGGAGCTGCTCCACATGATCAAAAAATAATACATAGGGTCTATTCACCAGAGCTGTTGTCAGCTCTGGTGAATAGATCCATTAACCAGAGCTGACAACGCTTAGTTTTGGTTTTTTTTTCCATATATTATAAGGTAATAGAATACCCATTAAATCTCACCAATAACGGGCAAATCAGGGCCGATAAGGTGATTGCAAAGTTTGCTGTCTAATGGCATTAAACCATCCTCTGCAAGATGTTTCAGTACTCATAAGATCATAAAGTGCCATTGTAACTACATAGCAACTATTATAATCAGTTTCATGTTCTTAATAATGTAATGTTATATAACCTAATTTCTGTATGTCAGATTTTAAAACTATGTTCTCTGCCTCTAATGAGTTTACAATGTAAAATATCAAGACTTGGCAAGGGCCCATGATATCTTTTCATGGGGCTTAAAATTTCTGACTGCACCGCTGGTAGGAGGGGTAGAATCAGAAATCAGGGGTGGCTTACTGGAAAACAAGACAACTAATCAGTCAAACTTTGTCAGTGATCATTGTTGATCACTCACACTGTCATCTGAATAAAAACTTTCAGCAATGGGGCACCACATGCTCAGAATGCAGACAGGAAGCATCAGGCTACTTCATTTGTGCTATGCAGCATTCAGTTGCTCAACAAATCGTGATCAACTCCAGCACTTTTTAGGGCACTAGATGGAGTAATTATGCCATTAGATGCATTTATGTATTTGATGTTAACAGGGATAATCAAGTTTTTACTGCATCATTTGTGGGGTACATCATGCTTGCTTGGTTTGGTTTGGTTTGGTAAGACGTCCTTACCTGGTCTTGAGACAATTGTAAGACTATAAACACTTTCTCTTTCAAAACATTATAGTGAAGCATGCATTTGACTTACTTTTTGCTCTTATTTTAATTTCCCATTTTGTCCATCAGTGGCAGCCATGACTCTGCTGTGGTAGAGAAACAAGAGGATGATCTTGATCATCATTGTAGTTGAAGCTATTGTCCAGCAATTAGCAGCAAAAAACCATCTGAGACATAAACTGTAACACCTCTATGCATCACTCCACCTCATTAGAAGTGAAAAGATGAGCCCCTGTGGATAATATGAACATGAAAGCAATTTCAGTGTCTTCCTGTTCCTCACAGTGAGCAGAATGAAATGCAGAACATGTTTTTATTTCAAATAATTCATCATCTCCATTTAAAAATGAACTTCCTGTAAGCTGTTTTATCAGATCTGTTTCTGACAGTGGCCAAAAATTGCAATATTACTAAATAACCATATTGGTAGTTTTTGAAACATATACTTAGCATTTTTCAAAGCATATCTTAAAGATTTAGATCAATTTCCTACAGAGAAATCCTTATTTATCCCCGTTAAATTAAATTTCTGTCCTGAGATGAGAAGCTTGTGACAAAGGGAATGCTGCCCCCTAGTGAAAGGATTAAGACTTTTACTGATTCTAAAATGTCAGATGATCTATTAATAACCACTTGTGATACAAAAATCTGTGTACCTTAATCACATACTTACTTGTAAATAGTAGTTCAAGTTTCCCTTTAATTTAAGCAATAACTAATACCCAATTCATTAAGAAAAACAATGAAAAGGATTAAAGGATGCTTTGTTTTGGAGGATGAAGAACTGATCTGAATTAAAACATACAATTTTCTGACATTTTATAATTTATTTTCAGCTTCACTCATATTTCAAAATGACAGTTGATTATTTTTCAATTGATGGGTTGCTTTATTTCCCCCTGGCTTTTATAAGACTAGCATGAATTTAAATTTCCTCTGCTTTATCATTTTCAGGGTAACTGAAAGGTGGATACTATCAGAGCATTCACTGAGCATGAGATGTTTTTTTATGCTATATTATACATTTGAAAGATGTCATTAAGACATGCATCACAATTTTTATAAGTATACAACTTCAACAAAGATGTTTTAAGACCGTTTAAGGATAGAATAATGAGTTTTCCACTGTGCCAATAGATAGGGTCTCTTTAGAAGCCTTATCAATAGCATATAAAGCCTCAATTAGCCCATCAAAGATCACCAGGGAAGCTTGTTTGGCCTCCACTGATTGGAGCCTGATGCATGACGTCACAGACGCGCAAACCTCTTTCATTTCTTCACTAGTCCAATTGAAGTTCAGCTTGTCAAAGAACTCTGATCACTTCACCAATTGCGGGAGGGTAAATGTAGCAAGAACCACAAAGACACAAATTAAGCTTTAGGAAACATCTATTTACATGAAATACAACCAAAATTGAAATTTTACAGATCTTCTAAAGATCAACATTTATTAAAAAACAAAACTGTAAAACTGTTTAAAAGTTACAATACAATATATTCACATTAAATTTCATATAAAAACAAATAATAAAACTGTTTTACAAGTCAAAGTGTCTCAATCAGCACCGTTTCTTTATTTTTTTGGCATCAGATGTGTTTGTTGCTCACTGACGACAGAAGTTAGCCAGATGAAATGTCCTGGTTGTCCTAGTTGTGTTTTGATCAAGTGCTTTCATTTAGTTCACTTATTTTGGTAGCGGCAGAGTTCGTTCGACATGGAGCAGAGTGAAATTTTCATTGGCGCAGGGTCCAAGAACCCATTGCCAGGTTGAGCAATGTGCAAAACTGTCCCCACTTCCACCTTTGATAAAGGCCAATGAAAACGCTGGCTGCGTTATATCAAAGAGCAATGACCCAACCAGCTGAAAAAAAATCATGGAGTAAAATTTCCATAAATAATCCACTCACAGGCGCCTGATGTTCCTCTTGCTGTGAGCACTTCCTGGTAAAATCGGGGTGACCTTGGAGGTTGGGAAGTGGGGGCGGGGCATCACCATTCTGCAGGGGGACGAGCCATGGAAGGGTTCCTGGCAGCGGGTGCAGAAGTCAAAAAGGCAGCTGAGACGCGTGCATCTCGCCCTCTGAGCCTCGGCCGAATGTGTGGCAGGAGAGCCGCAACGTTTACAGGGACGCAGCGACTCGTGCTGCTTCAGACGGCTGGCGGCCTGAACATAAACACAAACACACACACATACACGTTGAGACCAAACCCTGCCAATGCACTCATTTAGTCCAAATGTGATCTGACCAACACTGTATGCAGACATTTCCATACCTGTGTGTAAGTCTAAAGTTAAGTATGAGCAATTTTGAAATATTAAAAGATATGAAATCTACTATAAACCCAAGACACTCCTAATAAGCCTCCACTCCCACTCCCACACTCACCTCAACATATTCTTTGAAACGTGAATTTTGGTCCTTCTGAGAGGCTGTGGTCTGTCTGTTGGCCCTGCTGGCTAGGGTGGAGGAGGAAGAGGATGATAATGATGATAAAGAGCTGGAAGAAGCCATGGTCTGCATACAAGACAGCACCACCCTGGATAGACCAACATCTCTGGTCAGACCACAACTCCTTTGTGACTGAAAGCTCTTCGACTCCTACAGAGTAAAACAAACACATCAAAATTCTGTCAAGGAAACATTAAAACACAGAAAATAAAAGAGGGCAAATACTGTCACAGGGTTTTACTTCCCCCTTCTTTTTGCTTTATATTAATTGAATAATACGTTGCTATTGTTAACTTAATATTTTCCACTGCAGTTTGCAGTTAAAATTATTTATTTTAAAAAGCTCCTATTTATATTGTTGAGTGTGTTTGAGTGTGAATGACTGCCTCACCCTCAGCGCCTGCTCGGCTCGCTGACATCTGCTCAGAGCTGCTTTATCCTCACAGATGATCCTCCTCCATGTTCTGCTCACTTTCCTGCAGCTGCAAGATAAAGGATGAATGTGATAAATACAGCTGATATTAAAAAGAGCGAGAGAGAGAGAGAGAGAGAGAGAGAGAGAGAGAGAAAGTAGCAGCTATGGAGATACGTCTGCCACATGCATTGATCAATGTCACTTTTGGGTCTATTAGAATGATTATCACGTGTAAGTACATTGACCTGCATTGCCTTTATCCCAAAAACCTGATATGGAATTACATTATCCCTTGGCAGGAAAAAGTCATCACTCCCAATGTAACCTGTTTGTTTCAAACAGCCCCAGGTGTGTTTGAGGAAACTTGATGAACTCACATCTCCCCCTCGGTTTGAAATGTATGTGGTTTACCTAATAAGGTCCATGTCACCCAGCAGGGCAAGGATGTGAGTCAGGATGCCTTTCATGTTCCTGGACAACAGAGATGAAAACACATCCACATACTCAAGGCCCATCTGGCGTCCGATCACCCGATCCAAAAGATGATCTTCTGCCAGCTTTGTGACCAGGCTCCAGTCATACCTGAGATATGTAAAAGAGTTGTTTAATTTAGTCCAAACTCACCAAATTCATACACTTTTGGTAAAGCTGCAACCAAGAAGCAATCTATGGAGCCACTAAAGTCCTGAATAATGATTTTTAAAAATATCTTGTGTGCATGAGATAATTATGTTGTGGGAACAAGTTATTTTCTTGTGCACACAAGACAAGTTATTATGTTGTGTGCACAAAATGTAAAAAATAATAACTAAAAAAAATCGTTATTTAAGACTTCAGGGGCTCCATAGCAATCCTTAATTCTGGTGGTATTAATCTCCTACTTTGTGGAAATAAATCATACATTTTCTCTCTGTTCTTGATTATGAGAGGATAATTTGTTCAATTTTGACAGAGGCAGTGGTGAAGGGTCATTAAGTTTCCTATGACAAACTTTGACATGGATTCACTCACTAACACGGAAATGATAGCCAAACCTAATCAAATATTTTTTTTTACTACACCCATCATACCTCTTAGTCTTCTGGAAGTTCTTGGCAAGCTCCTCACAGACAGCCTGCTGGAACTTCAGTATGGGCAGGTTGGGGTCACCATGATGGGCAGCAGGGGTGGATGACAGGGAATATGCCACTGCTCTCCTTTCTGGGTGTAACACGGGGGTGGAAGGGGCTGGATGGATGGAGCATGTCTTTCCTTGACATTTAGAAGGAGAATTTTTTGGTGTTTCTGTCTTTTCTTGATTTATAGCAGGTGGAGGTGGGGTTGCTGAGGATCGACCCTGGTTGTGGTCATCCTCTTCAACTGCATGGAGATCGTCGATCTGGCTATTCTGCAGAGACAGGTAGCCACTATCCTCGAACCCTTCTTCCAGGGTCCTATCCTGCTCCCTCCTGTTGCTGTTTTCCTTGTTGTGAACCCCTTTGGTGTTGTTGAGGGAGAACAATGTTGTGGTCACACTTGCTGGTGGGAAATTAGACTTGATGATGGGGGGCTCTTTCAGTGGGGAAACTTGGGGATGAGACACCTTCTCTGCAGCCGCCACAGCTGTGGGGGCTGGAGAGCTTTTCTCCACTTTGATACCCGTTGCAGCTTCATAGCGAGGGCATTTCATGATGACTTTCTCACAACGAGGCATTCACACTGTGCAGTATATTCTGGAGAAAAAAAAAAAATTACCACATTGTATATTACTTTTACGTCTGTAAGGATGATGACATCTTACACACAAATTAGCTACTTTTGACATTAACATTCCAGCTTTTGAGTTGCCTATCACAAAGAGACACACATACATATGCTGCTTGTATATTACTAATAACAACTATTAAAACAATTAAAAATCTGTCGCCCACTACTGCAAACAAATAGTAGATTTGTAGTAGATTTTGGCGCGATATACATTTGGCGGAAAGTAGCTGTAGCCGACGTAAGGTTACTCAGACTTCCGTTTGCAGTACAAAGCCTTTCTTTGAGAAACATACTTTGGTGTTTTTAACAAAATCCCTCTTGAAACACAATCTGCTACGATTAACCCGGTGAATGTAACAAGCCTCCTGAGTGAGTGCCCCATATTTAGGCGCGTATACCGCGGAATGTAATACCGATATGTGGGAAGTCGGTAGACAATAGCAAAATGCAAGTTTACAGGATAAACGTTTGCCAGCTCAACTATCAGCAACCACGAGAACCAAACTATCAGCACTTAAATGACAATGTAATTCATTCTATTTCTATTCGTATAGTGAGCTAGTTGATATTTCTTGTAGCTTGCCTAGCTACCATCATAACGAACCTAGCTAGTAATCCCTCGGTAACGTTACTGACATTTCGGGTCAAATGGTGGAAAATGCAAAATAGAGACGCTCACCTTCAGTTTTTGTTGTAGTTTTCCACGGCACACTTCTGGTTTTCTTCACTGTTCGCAACGCATTACCTTTCACCTGTCTGCTCCTCTTCCAGCATTAAATGCTCAGCAGCTGAAAATCCGCCAGTTGCTTCTTATTTGAAATCCGTGCGCAAAAGGGCGCAAACCAATGAGAACAAAGCAGGAATAGCGCTTTAAACTTTTAACCAATGGGAGCCCAAGGCTGACGTTGTTGCGTCACGACGTTATGGTGCAAGGCGGCGCGGCCCTGCTGGTTTTTTTCCCACGCAGTGTCAAACAAATGGCACAATGTACCCATAGTCACAATTTAGCGCCAAATTTAATAAATTCCGCGAAATCTATACAATATATAAGCTGTATATGATACTACTAATAGGTTTGAACTGCAGTGCTCAACAGGCAACAGAATGAAAAGATGTATATAGATTTATGGACACATGAACAAAGCGAGGCTAAATTTACAACATGACAATATTGTTTCTGAAATAATGTTGAAAACACCATTTACAGGCATAAACACAACAAAGGCACACACACACAACAAGCGAGGTCGTAACACCCAAACCGAGTCTTTACGTGTGAAATATAGCTTAATAGCCTTTGTAAAATGATACAAGTTAGGGCACAGTGCGATAGATAGAGTGATCGATACAGCAGATCGATAGATCAATAGACCCTCAAAGTCATTCACGGAACTGTTCGCGTAATTGGTGTGAAGTGGTTTCACAGAAACCATGGGTGGAAATTTAGTTCACCTTGTATTACTTAATTGATTTTATTTTAACTTCTTAACTTTAATTAATGTGTCTTTATGGTAGATCAACTGTAACACAAAGGGACAGAAATACTCCTATAATCAAAACACAACTTAATCATGAGCAATAAAATGAGTGAAGTAGAAAAATAAATTACACTAAAATAGGGAGGTACAGACACAAAGCCCAAGTGTTAAGTTGTTTGGGTGTGTCAGGAAATGCTGAAAGTTGACAACTTTACATACATCAATGTATATAAAGTTGAGATGCATATGCTAATGAAATGGTTATCCATTGACAACCCATTTTAAGGTGCTTACAGTAAGAATGCATTTACATGTCCATACATTGTAACTGGTCATTGATAACCTACAGAGAATAAATAGCTGTGTCTACTATAATACAGATTGTGACTGTTTAAGAAGTGCTTTGGGTTCCTATGCACCTCAGCTTTGAATGAAATGAAAAGGTCAACAAGTCAACAACAAAGAAAGCAGCAATGTATTTTATAGTACCCTACCCTAATATGAAATTTAGAAGCACCAAGAGTTGGAAAAGACAACGGTGACATGTCTTTTATCCAAGCTGTGATTTCGAGATTTTTTTTCTTTTAAAACGTTGTTTTAGACAATGAGAACCATTTGTTTAGCTTTTCCCACTAACCAATTTCAACAACAGACAGATACTAATTCTGCATTGAACATTACACAGAAAATAATTGGCAGTCAGATATGTCGAGTAGGCATAAAATGTAACATAATATAAATAAATTAAACATAACCAAAACAATCAATAACAATTATAATGGGTATTTAAAAGTACATTTGTGTAAATTGCTTAATTTTTACATATATAAATGGTGGATGATGTAATTTGTCTCCCTGCCTGTGGAGGGCAGTAATACACCTACAAATGATTAAGTTGTTTACTGCGCATGTGCATCTCATTCAACATGTCTGCGCTCTTCAGCAAGGTGGTAAACAACCAATGATTTCTATAAAAGCCTTGACAGTCAGTTGTTAAATAGTTTTATGATAGTTTATGATTACAAACAAGTTCGTTGTAGTCACATCAGTGTTTCATCTAACAGGAAATCTCACCGTTGCCTTCTATCCCTTTATTGTTTGACTTCTAGATTATACATTTAGCCTACATTGAGTGATCAGTGAGTTGTTGGCGTATTTTTCAAATGTTATTGTGTTTTTTTTTTTAACTCCAAACCAGCTCATCAGTACGAATTAAATCAATTAAATTAAATTAAATTAATTTAATTCCTTTGATCTTACGCCGAAATCCACCGGTGGTAGCAATCTAACTTCATAGCACATTTTATACAAGTCGATGCGTTTTAAAAGTGACTGACAAACTCATAAAACAGTAGAGACAGTAAAACAATGCAAACACATACTGAGATGAGATGTAAAATTAAACGTGCATAGATTACAATTTAATAAAAATGTTAACTAAATGCACATAAGAAAGGCCAAACTGGGAAGAAAGAAGGTCTTAAGTTTACATTAAAAGCGGTTGATTAGTTGCCACACTGAATCTTTCAACCAAATCTGCTTGTGCAATGGCTTACAGAAGAGCTGTAAACATCCTTCCCAGAGGAAAGGAGTGTGTCTTCAGTCTGTCCACATTTTGTTTTCACAAATGGGAAAATGGTATCTTTCAACGAGGAAATCCACATGGTCTCAGTGTGAGGGGGACTTCCAGAAATCTACACACTGGTAAACCCTTCATGGTGGCCAGGTTACTATCGGTGGATGAACTTTTTGCCAGGAGGTCTCTGCAGGATTACCTGAAGAAGATGGAGAAAGAATACAGTGAGTGTTTGAAAGCAGTCAACAGCAGTGTGACAGAGCAGCAGGGTGGTGAGGATGAGATGAGGGCCAAGAGGACCAGAGTGTCCCTGCTGGGTCCACTAGTGCAGAGCATCAAACAACTGGACACCAGACATAAAGAGATCACTGAGACTGAGGCACTCCTGAAAGGTGAGACTGCTTGACTGCCATATAAAGGCAATAAATAAATAAACACACACACAGAGGAGCAGCTTGGCTTTATATTTTTGTGCCTCCTCAGATGAAGATCCGGCCCTGCGAGAACTGGCTCAGATGGAGAGAGAATCTTGTTTGCAAGATATTGAGACTCTCAGACAAGAGGTAGAAATGTAACTTGCTCTCACAGACTAAAATTGTCTGAGAATGTTTTTTCTGTTGATATACTAAATGTTTCAGCACCCAACAGTAGTGTTATATTTTCATTTGAACTAATAAGAAACTATGAGTTGGGGAAGATTTTTCATTTTGCTGTCATTTTCTTATTGACATCTGTGTTGCATTTCTGACATTCACTTCTTATCACATTGTTCTCATTCACCTGTCTGCTAATCAACTTGCTTCACCAATCAGATCCTGGATCTGTTGGTCCCCGAGGAGGAGGCAGACCTGAACGACCTTGTCCTAGAAGTCACAGCTGGGGTTGGGGGTCAAGAGGCCATGTTGTTCACTGGCGAGGTTTGGAGAATTTTTTTTTGATTATTTCACAATAATAATAAAACATTTAAAAAACTGAAATATATCCATAAATTTACTTGCTAACATGCATCTCCACTCCTCTGAAGATGTTTGACATGTACCAGGGCTTCGCTCAGCACCACGGCTGGAGCTTCGACATCCTAGAGCACATGACCAGTGAGATAGGTCAGTGAACACACACAAACCCTCAGTTTTGATTATAGCTGTATAATCAATAATATGATCAACACTATTAGTGCAACTGTCATGTTACATATAAAACAGCATGGTAAGAGTGAAGGGAAAACCTACATTTTTTTTCTATCATGGTTCAAGTAAAATAAGGGGTGAATTAGGATGATATTTGATACACTCTTCAATAAAAATACCAAATATTAAAGTTCTTCTTTTGTTATCAATGCCACACACTTCTGGACTGGACACAATAGCATTTCTATAATCAATACATTTATTACAGAGAGTGGAGAAAGTCGTTTTTGCTCGGCGTAGATAAAAACAAAACAGTGGGAAGCAATGCATATTTATTATGCTGGAGAAAGTAAAATTTTTACATCAAAATTTAAAACAAGTTTTTAGTCATTTACTTTATATATGTCAGACATGAATTTGCAGTGAGACCACACAGAGTTGATTTATTGAAGCTGAAATCATCCATGTTTTATAATTCTGACAAACTAATATTGTTCTCCTATGACCAGGTGGACTGCGTCATGCCTCAGCCAGCATAAGTGGCCCTCAGAGCTACAAGTGGATGAAGTTTGAGGCTGGTGTTCATCGTGTCCAGAGAGTTCCTAAAACAGAGAAACAAGGCCGTATACACACCAGCACCATGACGGTGGCTGTACTGCCCCAACCCACTGAGGTATGGCTTTACGTACAGTACGTAAGATGTGGGAATATTACTGTTGTTCTCATATCCTGTTCATTTGGATGTTAATCATACATGTTTTTTGTGTTCCTGTCAGATTTCTTTCACAATACACCCTAAGGACCTGAGGATAGATACCATGAGGGCAAGTGGAGCTGGAGGCCAACATGTGAACACCACAGACAGTGCAGTTAGAATTGTCCATCTGCCTACAGGTAAAACCTGTTCAGATGAAGGTTAGTTATGGAAAAAGGGCAAGTTAGTGGAACATTCTCTAAGTATACTTTTGTCTGTGTGTGTGTGTGTGTGTGTGTGTGTTANGCAAGTTAGTGGAACATTCTCTAAGTATACTTTTGTCTGTGTGTGTGTGTGTGTGTGTGTGTGTTAGGGGTGGTTGCGGAATGTCAGCAGGAACGGTCCCAAATGAAAAACAAGGAAAAGGCCATGAAGGCTTTAAGAGCAAAACTGTACAGCATGAAACTGGAGGAGGAGACCAGCAAACGTTACAACCAGCGCAAAATACAGGTGTGACAAAGGATTGCTTGAATTCAAAATTCGTAGAGATTTATTTAGCAAAAAGTTCAAGTAAATGTAAAATAGGCACAAATAAAATTAAATTATATAATAAATAGTCATTTAACTAATTTGCCCTCATTGTCCTTCAGATTGGCACCAGAGGCAGATCGGAGAAGATCCGGACCTACAACTTCTCCCAGGATAGGATAACAGACCACCGGATCAGCATGACAGTGCATGACATCAAGAGCTTCATGCTGGGAGAGGATCTCCTGGATGAGATGAACTCTTCTCTGCAAGACTTCTCCAACCAAGAGATGCTCATGGAGCTGCTGGGAGAAAACAACCATGAGGGTGCCTGAATGTGGCTCTTTCAGGACTTTCACTTCTTCCAAAACAGGAAAAAGGCCTTAGTGGAACCATTTTGTAGACATCATATGATCCATGGAGGACAGCCAAGAAAATTACCTTAATGAAAGTGGAATGAAAATTTCTTCAGCATCATTGGCAGATGTGTATTGAACTGGAAGGAAAATATAGTAAAAAATAAATAAATGCAAAATCTGAGTTAGAGCTTTTTGTGGCAAGCACATCACCTTTTAGTCAACTTTAGTAAATAAAAGTGCTTAAGGAACAGAGAATAGATACAAAAGTATTGTAATCTCACATTCAGGCACATAAAACCAGCTGCCAGTGGATACTTTGAATTTTATTATATTTGCATGAACATGGTCAAATTGAAATTTGTTCAATATTAATACGTCAGCTGTCTCTGAATTCAAACACACCTTTTTTGGGGCCCAAACTGTCCTTGAGTGCTATTCTTATGTCACCTCTCTCGTGTTTTTTGCAAAACACTCACTAGCGTTCTATTTTTAAGGAAAGATCAACAAGTGATATAGTATTTCACATTTGTGAATTATTTTTGAGAAATGCTGTCTTTAATTTTTTATCTTTATCTTTAATTATACAATAGGGTCAAAAAGTCCGAGACCACTGTGAAAATGCTGTTTTGCATTCTTTTTGAATTTAATACAAGATTTTTCATTTAAAATTATAATATCATCTTAGCAATTTGAGTGAAAAGTTGAAAATTTGAAAAATGTACATGAATTTCGGAATATGCTAGTATTTGGTATGCCCCCTTTTGCTTTAATAACATCATGCATCGAGCTGGTATGGACTCCACAAGTTTGTGCAAAACCTGATGACTTATCCCAGCATGATTTGACAGTGTTCCAAAGAGCTTCTTGTGATGTCAGACTTTCTGATTATTTCCNCAGCATGATTTGACAGTGTTCCAAAGAGCTTCTTGTGATGTCAGACTTTCTGATTATTTCCAGATTGACATGGAAAACACCACCTGATTTCTGATGTGGTCTCAGACTTTTGGACCCCACTGTATCTAGTATGGCCAGTTGCTTTCCCATTGTATTTATAAAAGAGTCTAGTTTGGAGATGTTTTACAAATAACTACATCACCCATGATCCTCTACTGCGTGCAGAGCAACAAGGTTGATTAATCGAGCGTGGAGTCGTCGTACTGTTCTGTCTACTCGCCCACTCACTGGTCAATTTTTCACAACACTCGCATCTTTCCTGCCGATTTCAGCGTTGTAGAGACACCGTCACGGAGGAAGAAAATTTCGTTTGATCATCTCTGTATCATATTGTTTAATCTAAGAGTTCTTTCGGGAAAATGACTTATAGATTTATTTGTGCCGATACACGTTCGAAAAGACAAAAATCCCTCCGTGAAGTCGCCCTTTTTGCTTCGATCTCCGTAGCCGAACGGGTTTAGCAAGTCCGTTGGTTTTGACAAACCGGGCTCAGCTGTCCACCGCTGCTCTGCGGGGATCTGGACAAAGACCTTCAGATGTTGGATGGTAAAAACATCAGTAGAGCTCAACCTTTTTTTACACCTCGTTTTGAAAGTAAGTTGTCGAGCTGATTGTCTGCGGTAGTAGCTAGTTGGTGGCAGAAAGGAGGAGAGGAGAAAGGGCTATTTTAGGAAGGCGAGAGTTTGGATCTCGCAGGAAAGGAGAAGGGGGCGTGTGGAGGAGGGAGACCCACCGAGAGGAAGGGGCGCAGGGGGAGAAAATCCTGATGCCAGTGATGGCAAACGAGCCGATAATCCTAAACGTCTATGATATGGTAAGTATCAAGGTAGAGATAGGCAAAGAGTTCCAGAAAGATCGTTGATATTAACTTACCGGTTGTTTTATCCAAGCGTTAGTACTTAACAGCGATGTGCTCCTTTTGGCCAAACTCAATTTAACCTGTTGTTAAGCTAATTCTGCTTTGGCTATTGACAGAGGTACAAAGATAATATCCATGATTCAGGATGATGTATGATTATGAACCCGTCTTCCATTCGGCATAGTTTTAGAACAAGCTAAACTGTGTAAAATTTCTCATTTTGGAATCGGTTAGTCTGCTCTTCCTCAGTGTTTCTTTATTAAATACACAATGGAATGCGGCGCGGAAAGCACAGTTTTCAGTGTTAAAAAATGTCTTAAAGTTTGTGTTTTTAGGGGAGATAAGTCAGATCTACGCTACAGTACACGAGAACACCAATAAACACGCATTTGTCAAAAGAAATGAGGTAAAAGAATGTCACAAACAAACCCAGAAACACTCAAACTCACTCACTCACGTCCTGACACAATATAAAATGATTTCCATATGTTGAATGGACAAAATTATACTATTTGGCTCTTAAACTGCCTAAGAAATCACCGTTTCCTAAATTGTTTTAATTATTTACACAGAAGTAGCAGAAAATGCAAATAAACCACAATTTATTGCACTTCTGCTTTTAGGACTTAAACAACATAGAAAAACACTGAGATCCAAACTATGCTGGTGATAAACCACAGGTGAATGTTAAAATGAAACCAAAATTCATGCAGCCATTTTTTTTTTTTTTTAAACTGAAGAGAAACTCACTCTCTGCTTACTAAAAGAGGCAGAGAGTTGAATTGAGTCACCCTGTTGCCATCATGCAGGAGTGAGTCAGTGGAGATGCTGGAAATCATCCGATCTGTTGATGAATCATTGATTGATATGGATTCCCTTACAGCAGGCAGATTTTGGAATTCTTTTTGGGCTATAAAACAGAGCTGAGGTAAAGTGGATAATTTGCTGGAAACCACAACATACCATAAATATCCACCATGTTTTTGTTCCTCATTTCCCACTCATTTGCCTGTCTCCTTTTCCATGCCCCATATACCTTCTAAAAGCAGTTAACTTGAATTTATTTATTTATTTATTTATTTTATTTTTATTTTATTTTTTTTTTTTGAAATAATTGAACGGGGTCTTAATATTGTTGGTTCTTGCCTGTATTTACAAATGCTGCATTTGTTGCTCCATGCCTTCAGTGTGTTGCCAAGGTATCCTGTGACTTCCTGTTGGTCCACACGGAAACATTTTTAATTCCTGGATGCTTTTTGCACACATACCTAGCCTTTTGCCAGAAATTCTAAATTGCTCCAGCTTTCCCTCTCATTCTTAACTGATTTATTGCTGTTGTGTTGCCTTTGGCCCAAAGTCAATATGTCATTGCAGGCACAAGTTAGGCACATTGGAGGCTGTTTGTATGAATCAGCTTGGAGATCTCAAGAGTCATTACTCCCCTCCTCTCTTCCTTTCTTTTGTCCTTCCTTATATTCCTCCACCCTCCCCCTTTCTTTGACTATCTCTCTTCACTTGACTTGCTGTCCACATTAGTCTCTCTTGGATAGAGTCTGTAGGGCTTTTATCTCTGTCTCACTTTTGTTCACATGAAGAGCTGCAGGGGCTTCTGTACACTTTCGCACGCAAAGGTGTGAAGAAGCTATATGTATCCAACACACACAAACATGTAATCAGTTTGGGCTGCAGAAAGTGCATGTTTATTTTCTGAGCATACCCATGCATATATTTAGATTTTGTGCATGCATGTGTGTGTGTGTGTGTCTTCTGTGGGAACAAGCATGTGGCTTGTTTGCAGTTGCTTTCCAGCAGTCATTGAAAACAATGACAGTCCATTCATTCATTATTCTACTCTAAACATCTTTCAGAAAGAGAGAAGAGAGGAGAGGGAGAGAGAGGAAGTCTGCCTTTTATGTCTTTATTATCTATTGATTATGCTTTTCAGATCTGGGTTCTGTAGGGAAATGGACTGACTGACCTGGCTTACTGACTGGCACTTTAACTGGCTCAGCCTGCAATCAGCCTAACGTGCTGATTGCAGGCTCACTGACTGACTAGTTGACTTGCTTACTGACAGGTTAACTGACTTACCGACTAGTTAACAAGTTGAGCTGCTGTATGACAAATTGACCGACAGGCTGGCTATCACAATGAGAGGATAAATTACTCATAGATTTGGATATGAGATGTTTATGTTGCAAATTGTAATCCACTGAATCTGTCATCTCTAAATACACAGTTTAATGTGTACCATTAAGAGCTGTATTGGAGCTTGTAGCATGGGGCTTCCTGAAGCCATCCATATAGGTACACATTCTTGTTCCCCCAGTTGTTATCTATATAAAATAATCTAATCTCTGCTGCTTCTCCAATGTCTGTGTGTTGGTCACTGCATTTGTCCAAGGTGAAGCCCCTAATTTTTTTCCCCCCCACAGAATCCAGATAAAGGCAGTCATTGTTTGGTGGATCATTTCATAAGCTACTCAGCTAAGTAGCATCATTCCCGCTTTTATGCACCATGTTACATTTGGAACAGCACAGAAGACGGCTGACATTTTTTCAGTTTTGACATACATACTTGCTATCAATTAACCCTTGTCAGCATTTTTTTTCAACTTTGACACCATTCCAGTGACTGACAGGCTGGAGCACTGACTCCTGAGAGTTTGATTGAGTGGTTGTGTGGCTGACTGGTTGAGTAACTATCAAGCAAAAACTGTATTGATGAGGTATCGGCAGAGGTCTTGACCCAGCTGTGTTCACACCATATAGCTGCAGTAGCACTATCTGAAGTGCAGCCTGGTTGTGGGCAGAGGGGCAGCATTGTGTGAGCGTCTGTAATTTGGAGTGTGTGTGTGTGTGTGTGTGTGTTAGGGAGGAGGGGGTTTCTAGTCTACTGTGTGAAGTGTCCTTGAGCCAGACACTGAATCTTTGTGGAAAAGATGGATGAAAAGATAACTTTCCATTCCCACGAGGATCAATATAGTGTCATGTGATTTTTCAGGAACCACTGTTACTGACACAGGTTTACCCCCCCTCACCACACACATACACACACGCACAACCCCCACCCCCACACTACAACAACCAATTCCCTTTCTGTCTTGTCCTCTCTGTTGTCCCACTCCCATCTCTGCTAAGTGGATTTCCTGGCCAGCTCTGAGTGCTTTAGTACGCTGCTCTAATGAGACGGCATTATCTACACACCACCTGTCTGTCTGCCAGCACTGTAGACGGCTGCGTGTGTGTGAGAGAGCAATGTCGTGTACAGTCACCAACTCTGGAGGGTGAGTTGTCGTATTCTGTGTTGGCTGTAGAATTGTACTAAGGATAATGAGCATCTATCAGGCTGTAGGAATAGAAGCAGCAGTTATGATTCCAGTTCCTGGAGTTCATGTTTTACCCCCTGTTTAAAGGGGAATGTGTGTGCTGGGATGAAATAAATATGATCAGAGTGTTTTGCTGCTGGTGTAGGACAGGAAGTGGAGATGCCGCAAGTCTACTCTAAACAATAACCAATGCAGAAAGACAGGTATCATTGAGAAACTCTTGCTTTACCACAGCGTTATGATAACACAAGACCCCCTCAGCTCACATGCACAAACACACACACACACATACATACACATTCACTGTAAAACATATATCTCATTATCGTTTTTTTCATACATAGTCAACACTTTGTCTCTGTGCTGTGGAGGGTAGGTTTTAATGAGCTTTGAAGTAATTAGGTCCAGCAAAGATAAGAGTCTTATTTCACTACTGGAGGAGGAGTAAAGAGGAAAGATGCAGAAGGGAGCAGTGAACTAGAAAAGCATCTTCTTTGACATCTCCTCTTAAACAGACACAATGTGCTTATTGCTGTATCAGCAGGTTAGCTTCCTGAATTTTGAAATGTGAGGTTTGACCTACATTCACCCATGCCGTAGCGCCTGTCTTTACAATTTTTGGTCATGTAGCCGATACGCTATTTTAAAGAGATTAAGAGTTAGTTTAACTGCAAAATAAGCCTCTCCATGTTTCAACTCTTTCCTTTGTGTAATGTCACAAGTTGTGGCTTTTTGGGTCACCGGTAGCTGGGATTTTTGGGGCTGCATATCAATGTAGTTATGGGTTCTTCAGTTTTCAGAATCCAATGCCTAGTGGATTTTGCACCTAAAACTCTGTAAAAGCTCCCCTCTCAGGAAAAGCCCTGGGTAGGGATTTGAAACAGTCAGAGAAAGCTAATACACTTTGATGGCTGAACATCTGAACAAACTCTTTTAAAGCCAGTAGCCAAGCTTAAGCCTAAGTGCTGAAGAATCAGGATCGAGTATGTTCTGACATAAAAGCAGTTTGACCCTAATTCACAGTCGCTTTCAGTGTACTTACATGCAGTTCCAAGACAACAAACAGAAGAATATAATAATAGGTAAAAGGGTATAAAAAATATACTTGATCACTTAAAAAAAATAAAATAAACAACCTGAAATTTAAATGTAGAATACCAACAACAACAGCTAGACAAACACATAATTCCCATATAGAGGTGTAGTCATTTCTATATAGCATCCTGGTCTGATTGGTTATTGTATCTTCAGAAAACATTGGAGTAAACATACATATATAGTATACATCTAGAAGTGGTACAGTAAGTTGAATACAGAGGTGTAAATAAATACAGAGGTGGCTGTATGGAACACTGTTGCACTATTTATTTATTATATAGCTGACCAGATTTTCCATGTTAGTATGTTCTTGTCATGTTTGAATGAACCAAACCAAACAATGATGGAAGTGTAGACAACAGCCTCAGTGATGGTGAGTGTGTATAACTGAATCAAACTGGTTGTTATTCTGGGACTCAGTAAAATAACCATAAAACTGATTCAAAAAGTCATGTGGTCAGTTCTTTTAACATTATCAGAATTACGGTAGATCTAGGCTGCTAGAAATTTCTCTATATTGGAAAAAAAAATAAGAGTGTGCATATACTTGTGTAAATGTACAGACTATATTCTGCTGTGCATACAGTAGCTGCAGGATAATATCAGATAACTGTTGCTGGATGTGTTGGTAATGGTAAATTTGTGGTAATAACCACAGCTCTGCTGAGTAATTGTATGCCGCGACATATTTGCATGATAATAACAGAATGGATTTTTAAATAGCTGAATGTGGTTGTCAGGCCGTTCTGCTGTTTGATATACACAGTCTTAAATGCAAATAGCCTCTGCAGCGTGAGGAGGAGAGTCTGGCTGTGGCCTTTTTTCACTGAGCGACATGTGTTACACACGTCTGATGTCAATCACGAGGTGTGTTATCTACACATTTAGCTTGTCATTGGATCCTCATCTGACCATGAGGAGAGTCCTGTCTAGGTTTAGATCTTTGATATACCTACATGAATGTATGGTCTTACATAATGACTGTTCTAATAGTGACTTCTAGCTACTCTATCCAAGGCTTCCCTCTGGACATTTGTGGTAAACATCCCCCTCCCATAGCAACTGGAAGAGCCAGATAGGCTGTTTACTTCTAAAAGCTTGCTCTCTCACCTCAAATAATGCACACTACAGTGTTTGTTTCCACTTAAAATAATATGGCATCTCTGACATCTTATCAGAGTCTGAGAAATATGCTAATTAATTGTTAGATTTTTCTAGATATAGCAATATTGGAGCATATTCATAGTTTTCTCTCACATTGTATGGAGCAATGCTTTTGTCTTAAGGCAGAATTCAGATATATATTCATGGTAAAATGCATAATGCATTATCAGGGTTAAATTACACATAATCAAAGAAGTCGTGCAGATTAATATCACATTCATCATATAGTTCTGTCAGGCCTCAGTAGACCTTTTTCTTCCTGAAATTTTACAATGCTGAGATATAAACAGATTTGACTGGTTAGCTTTAGCTGGCACCAGGGGAATCCTCTTGTGATTAATGGTCTAAACAAATATCCTCATACACATCAAATATGACCTTTTTTGTGTAAAATAAAGCCGCTTTCATTTTTACCTGGCTGTTTGTTTACCAGGTCTTTTTTTTTTTTTTTTTNTTTTTTTTTTTTTTTTTTAAACTGGTATTTCTAAAGGTTCTTGTGTTGTTATTGGCAGCTCCTCGGCCTTAGATTTTTTATTTTTATTTTTATTTTTTGGCAACTACTGAGGATGCGAGGGCTCTGTGAGCCAGAGTTGTTGTGGAATATGACTTGGTTGGGTAATTTTGGAAAGTTCACCCACCACATTCTGTGGCTCTGTTTTTAAGTCTTATGGAACTGTAACAACAGATTTACTTCGCACAAGCTAACTCTGCCTAGCAACATGCTGGCCAATCACCTTGAAGCCATAGGAACCCCTACCTGATGTTAGAGAGACACGGTACTGAAAAGATGGAAGGTAATGCTGGAGATCAGCGCTGCTTCTATCAATTATTGATTTTCTGCATGTTGTCTCATCTTTGCGTGCAGGGGGTGAGTGTGTGTAAAAAGAATGTGTGTGAATGTGTGAATGTGTGTGAGATAATGTGTGGACATCAGAGGCCCACAGATCTCATTTCAGTCAGCTGGGATCACAAGACTATCAAGTGTTATGAAAACAGTGCTGACCCATTAAATGATTAGTTAAATATGTGATGATATTTTCTGTTTGGTCTGCTTTAACTGACTCTTCTTATATGTCATTGATGTGTTTTGCATTTGCCATTCTCTTCTGTTGAAGTTTTTACAGCAATTTAAATAATCAAAGTAAAAAAAAAAAAAAAAAAAAAAAAAAAAAAAAAATCATATTTTGGTTTTATTGAAGCACAGGTAGCCATGTTATGAATACAAGCATGATTCAAACATGCATTCTGCTTCTTCGTTCCCTATTCATTAAATTGGGCGTTCTGTGTTTTCAAAAACTGCCCATTTCCTGATGGTACTTAACATTTAGTTAGCAGCCATTGCTTCACCACTTTTTATAATGCATTGTGGGATAATTGTTGTCTAGTATGAATGCTGTAATAGTGAATGATTTGGCAGGTTTTGTTGAAGGTATCAAGCACATAGACATTTAGTGTGTTACAGAAGAGAGCATTCAGACAGCTGCTGAATGGTTATAAAGGCACTTATGCTATTTTTTTGCACATTTCTTTCTTATTCTATCTCTGTTTCTGTCTGTACCTTTTTCAGTACTGGATCAATGATTTCACAAGCTCTCTGGGCATTGGAGTCTTTCACTCAGGGATTGAGATCTATGGTAGAGGTAAGGTTACCTGGAAATATGACACCACTAACATCCATTCATCTTTCTTAGGATTCTGTTACACTCAGAATAAAATAGGTATCTCTCCCGTTTTCCCTTCATTAGATCTGGCTTTTATAATGTTGCACACCTTATCAACTGGACATGTGTGTTTTCATGTTGTGTGCGTTTAGAGTTTGCTTATGGCGGACACCCATACCCATTCTCAGGGATCTTTGAGATTACACCAGGTGATGCCACTGAACTCGGCGAGACCTTTAAGTTTAAGTAAGTATTGGATGCTTGCATGTTGTTCGGAAACAAAGGAGAATCTGCCCTTCTAAGTGTGCGTCAAACAGTTTGCCAGCCTGTCAGAGAGCCACAGGAAGAGTGTAAGCTAGATGGACTGTGAGCCTGTCAGATGATCAGCCTTTTCTCTGCAGTGAGTCTCAGTGTGTGAGTTGCTGTCAGGCATCTAGCTGGATGTTCTGACAGTCACATAGTCATTAATAATCAGCAGCCAGTTAATCATCGTTAAATCAGTCAAATAATCACTGTCTAATAGTCAATCATCACGTCAGACATGCCAGAAATTCTAGGCTAATTTGGCTAGTAGATGCAGGAGAATATGAAGAAGAACTTGAAACTATTGAATGTTTACATGCCTAACACACACCTTTTGTGTTGGTCACTTGAATTTACACAGAGAGCAAACAAATATGTTGCATCTCTCCTCTCTCTCTCTCTCTCTCTCTCTCTCTCTCTCTCTCTCTCTCTCTCTGTGGGTCTAACTGCTGTGTATTACTTCTGCTCTAGTTGATCTACCCTGTGGCTTTTGCCATACTTTCCCTGACACACACACACACACACACACGTCTCCTTGCAAGCTACTGGACCATTAGCATGGATCACAGGGGACAAATGCCTGCAAATGCCTGCATCATCCACTGTCATGTTTCTCTGCTAAATGAATCAAGCTCTCTCTTGATTCTTGATATCGGCTCAGTATCAGTGCAGAACATTTTGTTCAGCTATTCTTTCCATGAAATAGATGCACCATATAAATTTAGGTGAAAAATGTGACACCTTATTGATTTGATTGAATAAATGCACTTTAGAGGACAGTACAGCATAATTAGATTTTTTTTTTTTTTTTTTTTTTTTTTNTTTTTTTTTTTTTGCTTTACATGCTCCATCCCTGCAGTGTTACTTCTGACTCTTTGTAATATGTGCTCCACAACTCAGGATGTTTTAAGAACTGCAGGATCATTCAGTATTCAGTAGATAAAGGATATTGGAACATTAATATCATGTAATAAACCATAACATTTTCAAAGAAGTCCCATTTGTTGTGTTATTTTAATGCAAATATTCAGGGACACTATGCAGAACACAGCTTATAGCTCAGTGTTTGTGTAATTTTTCATCTTTCCTCTTTAGAATAAAAATCTTTAGAGCCATACAAAATGTCCATCATGGAAAATGTTTGTTGTCATTCTATTAAAATGATAAATGCAATGCAGGAGATGAGCAAAAACACATTCCGCTGAAATGTTTTATAAAAGTGAAAAAACAAAGTTTTAAGGACTTTTTTGAACCTAAAGTTAGCTGAGATGTGGATTGTGACTTCATGTCTTGTAATCAGCTCAAATGTTTGAATAGTGTGTAATAATGTACCAGCACCACCTGACCCCATGCTGTCCTCACACACACTCTGATAGAGAAGCCATTGTCCTGGGCAGCACAGACTTCACAGAGGAGGACATGGAGCGTATTGTGGAGGAGATGGGGAAGGAGTACAAAGGCAACGCCTATCACCTCATGCACAAGAACTGCAACCACTTCTCCTCAGCACTGTCAGAGGTGGGTGCCTTGTGCACAAATGCACACCCATACACACAGACACACACAGACAGCTCAAAATAGTCTTTCTGTAGAAAACACAGAAGACAAACGAATCTTAGCATTGGTGAAGCTTTAATCAGTAAATGTTTGGTATATTCATTGACTCAGTAACTTGTTTATGGCACATACATATACACACATCTGCTCGTTCACATAAAGGCACAAACATTAGTTATGTAGCCAGACATAAAAATCACAAGTGCTCTCATCATACTGTAGTGCATTGCTGAATTTATCTAACATTAAATCCAGAAAAAACATCCAGAATTAGTAAGACCACATTTTTTTCCTTTGGTCTTCCCTGCTCAGAGTGTGTGTGTAGCTCTGTGTGTGTTTGTGTGTGTGGCTGAGTGTTTTAAATCGGCTTTTCCTGGTGTGAGTAATGAGCAGGAAGTTAGCATCTAGCACTGAGATGGGGATTAGGACACAGTGATACAAGCCTAGACATGCAGAGCCAGCTGGCAAACACACACACACACACACACACACACACACACACACACACACACACACAGAGCATAAACTGACACACATACACAGATATACAATCAACACAGATTTTCCCAAAGAGAATTACATAATTTTAAATACTGGCATTCACACAAAGACGGATACAAAGATGCCTTTATATATACATACAAACTATCACATATATGCACATACATATAAATATAGACAAACATACCCAGACACACGCCAGGAAAACCTTAAGGGAGCAGTTTTGCCCTTAGGGTTTGATTCTCATGGTTATTAATGCAGCCTCTTAGCGATTTTGAAATTGTGATTAGTAGTGGAGTGGGGTGGAGTGGGGTGGGGGTGGGGAGGCCAGAGATGCATCTGTGTGTGAGTAAAAGAGAGATGGGGAAAAAAATGACTAGTCACATAGATGGTGTGTTATAGATGGTGTGTTTGGGGACCAGAGAGAGAGAATGTTTGATGTGTATGACTGATGTTGATCCTCCTTTTGAAAGGCAAATCACGACACTCTGGCTGTCTCATTAGATTGTCTGCTAACTAACATCACTTGATCTCAGAGACGCACCACCAGGAGAGCTTATAACAAGCATGGAGTGTGGAAGGTCACAGAATAGTGTCTGTCTGCCCTGAAAAAGTCTTGAAAAACTCTGATCCACATTTGTGCCCTTAAGCATTTGATTTTCTGTGTACTTTCCTCTGTATATGCACTTCATTTGAATTACTGAATATGTTAATTATAGATAAAAAAAAACAAACAAAAAAACAAGGATTATCAAATGATTCCAGGCCAGTGAAACTCATTGATAAAACTGGTGCCAGTCATAAAATCTGAAGCTATTTCTACGTTTGGTTTTTGAATAGTATTACAAGATCAAAATTCTCTCGTCGTGACACTTGCCATCATCCTTCCCAAGGAGGCTTGCAGGGAGGAAAGGTCTGGAAAAAATAAAAGATGATCTTCTTATCTCTTTCTTTTTTGTATGCCCTTTCTCTTTAACTTCTCTTGCCTGCAAGTTGGAGCTATTTTATCAGGAATCACACCCAGAGGCTGCTGTAAAAATCCTGCTGATCTGCCAAGACTAACTAATGTTTGTGCGTTTTATTTCTGAAAAGTCACATGCCTTGAAGGGCAGGGATCCTCAACCATGTCCTTCTCAGGGGCCAAGCATTCACATTTAATTAACAAGCATTCACATTTAATTATCAAGCATTCACATTTAATTAACAAGCATTCACATTTAACAGATCAGAGGTTTATTTCTGCTTGAAGTAGACCCCCTTATCAGCTCATCAGTGAGATCATCTACGTAATTCTGAGCAAACCACAGTGAAAAGTGAAGAGTCGAAACACACTCAGCTTTGACTAAGATAAGCGGTCATATTTGCTAACAGTTCTAAAAGCAGTTACTGCAGCATAAACCAAGTATAAAATGTGGTATCCTCTGTCAACTACATGGCATGGTGCGGCATATAAAATAATATTCTTGGTAAGGCATTTTTGTGATTAACATACTCATCTCTGTCTGCTCATTCATCTCCAAAAGCAGCCTGTCAGCATCAGCAGCTTTGGCAGATGGTTTGATTGAAGGACAATTAACGGGTTTTGGCTGTGGGACAGACTCAGTTTCTTGGAAGCTAGTTGTATAGCGCTAAGTGTTGATAATTAACCCCTCGTTGAAAGTGTTGCTGCGTGAATGCTAGTCTGTTAAGGGAGGGAATAAGAGAGGGGTGGGGACCTGGATTATGATCAGATATCTGACACCAGAGAGACAAGGCGAAAGATCTTCCTCAACGAGACCTAATTAAGACTGATTGGATAATTAGATGGATGAAAGCTTATAGTTGAGCACATTTTACTCTCTCAGGGTTGTAACAAGTCATGCAGTTTCTAGAGTTTAACTTGATTTTCCCATGAAAATCATAAAATGTATGAAATGCCCTTGGAAAATCGGGGAATTTGTCAGTTGGGTGCATTTTGAACAAAACATCTCAACAGCGAGCCAAGATATAGTTGAAGTGTCCATTTACATCTTGGGAACTTTACTGAGCTCAAAAACATTAATAAACCAGAAAGGAGAAAAACATTATCATACAGATCACTGAAGCACTTTGATTGCAAAGGAAAAGTCGAGAGTTTTAAGTTGAATATAGTGATTTCATAGTACAAACTATTGTAATTAACATACATAAATTTGTTTAGGTTTATCAGCTGCTTAGAACTCAACTTATACATTTTCTGTGAAGAATTCTGAAACTGAAATGGGGGAACGCAAAAGTCGAAAAAGAAAAAATCAAACATCACTGTTTGATGAAAGTCTAGTTCATTAGTCTTAACTTCCGATACTCGTACCATGGGAGCTGTGATGTCCTAAACAGCCGTCAAGCTTTCCTGGTGTTGATGAATCCAACAATGACCCTTGGTGCTGCCAAAAGTGAAGTCAAAGCTGTGGGAAAATTCTGCTGTTTGACCCTTTCCTCCTCCTTCTCCTCCTCCTCCTTGCATTCCTTCCTTTCCTTCTTTCCCTTCACCAGATCCTGTGTGGCAGAGAGATCCCACGCTGGGTCAATCGCCTAGCCTACTTCAGCTCCTGTGTGCCATTCCTCCAGAGCTGCCTGCCCAAAGAGTGGCTGACCCCGGCTGCCTTACAGTCCAGTGTCAGCCAGGAGCTCCAGGGAGGAGGAGAGCTGGAGGAGGCGGAGGATGCCGCTGCCACAGCCTCCCTGGCCTCAATGTCACCCTGCTCCCCGTCCTCCTCCAGCCCCTCCTCACTGCCTCGTCAGCCCCAATACCAGCCTCGCCGGTAGAAGCTGGAAGACCTGGAGAATGGCCTTGTAGTTAGAGAGACTGTCAGGTAACAGAATGGTCACAGCATCAATGCCTGCAGTGGCAGATGAGCCCAGCTACAGACAGATGTCTTCTTGAGGTGTCCTTGAGCAAGGCACTAAACCTCTGCCTGCCTGCCCTGGGGAAGACCATCAGCCAAATGCCTAAAATAACACAGAGCAGACGACAGGAGGAGTTATTCTGCTTGCTAACAAAGGCAGGAAACCGTCATCTGTCAGTGACGGAGTTTGCGGATTCTCACATCTCGTCCAAAATTCCCGGGAGTTTCATTATTTTACCAGCCGCATTCCATTGCAGAATGGAAAGCTGGATGTTTACACACCAAAGTGACTTCTATAATAAGTAAAAGCTCTGGCCACATCCAAAGTTTACCAACACTTCCTTAGCGGCTGGTGCTAATTTGATGTGTACACAACAGTGGCTGGTTCTGATTTTCGTCATGCACACAGCAAATATAAGTGAGCAGGTTGAGGCAATATGCCCAATGTCTAGTTGCATAAATAAAATTCTGTTGTGATCTTGCACCACATGGAGTGTTGTTTGGTTCTTCACTGTGAACAGTGACCTATCAGGACAATGGGCTGGTGAATTTATCGAATATATTTCATAAAAATGTAATTGCAAGCAACATTTTAGGCAGTTTCAGGTCATACAAAATAATTTAAAACAATATCAGACAGTTCAATCCAGACTACAATAAAGGCAAAAAGTCCTGACATGTTTGACCAATCACTATTGATGTGCTGGTGAAATTTGATTGTGGCTGCTACAACCAGCAGACTTTCAGATGTCCTATTCTGCAAAGAGTATTTGGCTGGTAAAATTATGAAAGATGCAAGTGAATTTTGGAATCTATACAAGTCTTAACGACATTGCCTCAAAATGCTGTGTGTGCATCAGGATCTCTTGTGGCTGGAAGTCTTTATAGTGGACTTGAGTCTCTCTTTCCTCCCAGTGCACACAGAAACAATAAACTGATCCAGGACCAGTGTCCGAATGGATGAAAGACTCCATGGATGGTTGGGTTCAGTTCCAGGTGATCCTTATTTCCCACATTCCTGTTCTTTGTTCCCGAATCGGTATTATGCATCTGTAGCTGATTGCAAGGTCTTACCTGCCCATCAGAGAATACCTGGATTTAATATAATAAAACACAAATGAATCTTGAACTTAATGAAGCTAAAAAAAAAAAAAAAAAAAATGTAATATTTTTCTGACTTTATTTGTGATTTGTCTTAGTGTTGCTTTAAGCCCTAACAATCTGAAATTTGTGTAAATGTCTGCAGAAGCACACACTCAAAGCAAAGGCAGGGAATCTGAGGAAGAAAGTGTCTTAAATTGGAACTGAAACCCTCCTGAACAGACCTGCCATCCACCAGCTGCAAATCTGTCCAGCCTACACTCCTCACAGTGGTTTCCCTCAAATCTGTGGCCAGTTCCGGATCATTTGAGGCATGACATCAGTTCGTAACAACACATAGAAAGCTTCATTTCAAATGTTTCTATAGACATAAGTAATCTTTTAATGTCTCAAATTTTGATCATCTTAAAAAGTTTAAAGTAAAGTATAATTTTGTAGTTTACAAGAAGTTTTTATGTGTTATTATTGACACTTGTCAATTGTCCCAAATCAGATTCATGGTCACATCCTTTTTTGATAGTGTACACCTGCTTCAGCCTATTTGGCTGAAAGTCTGATGGCTGTAAGTGGAACATTTTTGAGTGTCAAATTTAATTTTACACACACACAATTGAAATATGATATATGGACTCTGGCCTTTTTGTCTGTTTTGTTTATGTTCAACAAACTCAGGACTCCAAAAGGCTATGTAATATAAACTTTAAATTTTTTATCTCACACTTTATGTTTGTATTGTTGCCTTTTTAATGCAGTAGTCACTCGATAGAGCTTTTTCAGAAAGCACTTTGACAGTGCGGTTTTATACTCCTCTCTTTGATAAAAAGAGTTTCTGTTTACAACCTTTATATTTGTATGTGAGCACGTGTTTCTCTTTGTTGTCCTCTCAGTTTCTTTGTGGGTGCGTGTGTGTGTGGAAGTGTGTACTTGTATTATGATTCCTACCAAGAAGCTGCCAACTGGGCCAATCTTCCCTACATTACACACTGACATGCCAAAAGAGGTCCATCTTAACAAATATAGCTTAGTGTTTCAGAGGGTATTATTTCAATACATTTCAATCTTTTTGAAAATTTTGTGTTCTTAAATCCAAACAAACTTTTTGTCCTGGATTTATCAAATTTATTTTAGGAAACATACAGTCATGATCGAAATGCACTGGTAGATCATCACATCACCGATTGTGAAAAGATTTTTTAAAGAAATATTCACAAACCAAAAAGCTGATGCTGTAAAGCAATGACATTTCTCTTAAACCAGCATATTTATCTGCCTTTTGTAACAATGTGATTCTAATTTGTTTATTCTGGGGTGAATTTTTGGCACAAACCAGTAAGAAACTAAGAAACATTAAATGTTTCCATTTTGTTTTATATCAACATCCTAAAATGCTGATATGAAACTTTTTTATGCAACACAGACACACACACATACACACACTGATATAACTGATGTCGGCATCCTCTGGTGGCCATGTTATTGTTACTGTTAACTGCTCATTGAGCTCTGCACTGGTTGCCTGTCTGTCAGCAGGTACTGAGGGTTCCCGTAGCCTTCATAGCTTCAGGTAGTTCTGTCTGTGGTAGTTTCTGTCTGTGGATAAAATATCAATATCCAATGAATCACCTCCTTTCCATCACAGAAATCAGATATCAATAATTTGTAGCAGTTCATTTCATGCCACATATTCATTTAGTTTTGGGGGAGAGAAATTAGATATCACAATTCACTTAATCCTCTGAAAAGTACACCAAAGATGACTAAAATGGTTTTACTTTCACACATGCCATCGTAGGTTTCCACTGACACTCATATTCTTAGACTTAAATGTATGTAGCCTCTGAAATCTGATTGAATTTTTATTTAGTTGTAAGAAGAATTTTCAGACACATATCAACTGTGTGAGCTATGAATGTAGATTGGGAAACCTCAGACTCAAATGTTTTACACTGAACTTTCACAGAGCCTTCAGTGGAGCCGACCCGATTTGTATCCTGTTTGAAAGTTATTAAATTATATGGTCTATAACTATTAATTTGTGTCACGACTGCTTTAATGAATGCATTTCTTCAGATAAAATTTTATGGATGATTAATGTACTCTCAGTATATGACATATAATTTATGCTAAAAAATGTGATTGAGGTAATTCATGAATTTACATAATTTCACTGTTATTCTCTACAGCACCAGAGTTGGCAGCTGAGATGTTGATGCAGTGTAAGAAAATCTTCATGTTCAAGTGTGGAATATCTTTACTTTGCTACATAATTTTGTCACAAATCTTTTGTTAAAAATGTGCCGAATCAGTGCCAAATATTGGTGTCAGTCCTAAAAGTTGAGTGTAAATGTGAGGTTTTCCAGACTAGACCGATAAATGTTTTCTATGAAATGTCCTCTTCAGAGTCATGTCTCCACAGTCTCAGCCACCGTGTCCACTGTGGGCCTCATGTCCTGGGTGTGCCTCATCTTCTGACAGCATGGCAGAGCCTGGAGAACCTCTTTTGTCATGAATATGTAGAAGAAGGGGTCCACCAAAGGGCTGAGGTAGAGCAACAAGTAAGACACCACCTCCAGGTAGCGCACCTCCTCTTTAAAGGATAGAGACTCCAGGAGGATGCTGATGATGAAGGGGAGGTAGAGGAAGGTGTAGTTGGCCCAGATTGCCCCGAGCCCCAACATTGTTTTCCTCCTCTCTGGGGTTGGAGGAGTGGATCTGGAGCAAAGCAGGGCTCTCCAGGAGTCCACAGCAAAGAAGAGCAGGAAGGGGAAAGGAATAAGCACAGCCACAGTGAAGCAGAAGTACTGCTGCATCATGGCGAGGGCCAGGACGGCGAACAGGGCAGCCCAGACTGCCAGGCCAGACCAGCACAGACCAGTACAGATCGCCGCACACTGCTTCAGCAGCCATGCCACTGTGGGAAGGCCACCAGGAGGTGCTGCTCCTGCGCTATGTACACCATGAAGGTGATGTTGGAAATGACACCGAAGTAGGAGGCTGGTGATGTCTTTGGACAGGACGGTCCTGCTCAATGCTTGAGGCCGCCCAAAAAAACTGAGGATGTCAGAAACCAGCAGGCTGACGACGAAGACAGGAACTTTGTTCTGACCTGACAGAGAGCACAGGTACAACAATTACTAGTAATGATACTGGTACTATTACTATACTGAGACTTTTCCTCTTTGATACCAGTACTATTACTGATACCAATATTGCACAGATATTACTGTTCATATTAACACACTACTGATATTGATGTACTGTTACTACTGATACTGCATTTGATATTGATACTGCTGCTTACTACTCCTTATACTGATACTAGTACTACTACCAATATTGACACAAATACTACTGATATTGAAAATCCTGCTATTGTGGTCCTAGCACTGATACTATCAACTACTAAAGATATTGCTGCTCCTGTAAACACTATGAAATTAGATCTGTTACTAATATTGATATTACTGCAGTAGTCGTGAACACAAAACTGCTTACTACTGCCGCTGGTATTGCTGTGACTACTATAACTAGTCTTCAAGTGCTGCAAAAAAGAGCTTTTGAATCTCATCGTAAAACCCATTCATTTACTCTGACCTTTCACGCTCACTACTTTGTGAGTGTATACTTACTAAAACTGTAAGGTTAAATGCAGAGGGGGATGAATTAATTCCAAAAAAAAAAAAGAAAAGTTATTTAATCGTTGCATTAATTTGGTCATCTTTGGACAACTGTTTAAACCTTGAAAGCAACTCATGTTATGTCCCAATCAAGCTGTTTTTCAACATTCATACTGATGTTATATAGCACAGCAAAAACAAACCTTTGGACAAATTTTTGAGAGTATAATAGCCAATCCAATGGTGAGTAGCCCAATGCTGAAGGTCTGCCAACTGATCACCTGGGCTACCTGGTCAGTGGTGGGCCTGGTGGCATTTCCAGTGATGCCGATGTGGAACGTGACAGTTGTTGCCATTATGCTGTTGTCAGCCATAGGAGGCGGCTGATTGGCTGTTTCTGTATTCAGCTGTTCAAAGTAGCACGGAGCTCCTCAGAGTGGATCTTACAGCACAGACACTTTTCAGGATGAGACTTAGTGTAAAAACCAAACCAACCAAAGTCCAAGATTATGGTAGATGTCTTTTCCAATATAAGACTCAAGGAGTTTTTGTAATCCAGTTTGTTATTTTTATTACAAGTAATTCATCTTCATTTCTAAGAGTTTCTGCCAACAAGTCACTTTCTACCATACAGATGTAACACTGTCTCAACAGAAAATGTGTGTTGAATTATAATAACATCTCTCCCATGTTATTATAATTCAACACACATCTTCTATTGTACTCTTCAGCTGGAGTCAGTTTCCAAAGTCTCCAATTTATTATTGCCTTTAAGGCAAGCAGGTACAGCAAGATAACAACTACTATGGAAGAGCTACTCTATGTTCGTGCCACCCATGCAACACAAACCCATGCAGGAAATGTCTGTAATTTGTCATAAACTTCACCACTTCTTTAATATTACAGTTCCTCCTGGACTGCCCTAAATAAATTAATCCACCCCTCTGAGTTTAGGTAAAGCAATTTTCTTCAGCACTTGAGCTCATGTGCTGCATACTGTGTGGAAACAGCCTTTATTCTTCACTCTGCATCCACAGAAAGAATTTTTTTCCTCACAGATCGAGTCAAATCATTATTGTCAGCTTAGAAAACCTCTGGTATCCCTGCAACCAGCAGTAGTCTATTTAATAGAACACAAATCAGCCGCAGACATATAGAGGAAGCTGGACCTTTGTCTTTATATATGAAGTCCTCCTTCATAATTCATTCTCTGGAATTAAAAAGCACTAATTAGATTTTTAGAATTTGTTGAATGCTGCTATATATATCACATAATGCTTTATTTAATAGAAAAAATGGAGCCTTATACTTGTATTTCAGAGCTACAGTGCTAGAGCTAGACTGAGAATTTTTCAAGCATACTGATACCCCTTATCTGTAACAAATGCTGACTCAGCTTCTATCCACAATCACCACCATAAAAATGTCTCAAACCCCCCATTTTTAATAGACTGTACTCCTGTACACACCTGCCATTGCTCACAGATCTGTCAAATCATCTTCAAATATCTCTGCACCACTTGCAAAGCGAGAGAGAGAGAGAAAGCTAGGAGAAATGGAAGTGTGTAGATTCATAGACAGTGACCAGCTGGTCTCTTTCTACAGTGTAACAGCCGACTTCTTATAGGAAACAATTTATAACTGTACTGAACATTGAGCCTTATCTTCGCACACTTTAACAGGCTGATAAGTGATTTCAGTGAGGCCTGTATATTCCTCCTGTGGCTGACATGTATCCCACTGTGTGTTCATAATACAGGTGCTGAGCATTTGCATGAAAGAGTGCAGTCAGCATCATTTATGCTGATCCACTGAATGCGAGTCTGTTTATGTGTGGGTTTGTTGTATGTGTGTGTGACAAATGGCATTCTGCATAGTTGAATGCTGAAGACAGTGCAGAAGTGAATGGCCACTAAATGTTGGCTCTAAAATGTCTCCAACTGCAGAAGATTCCATCCCCAGTTTTTCCCTTGAAAGCCGTTTTATGAGGTGTGATATTTAACACACTTTTAGCAACAATTCTCAAAGGATTTTATTAAAGTCTCCTAGATGTTCTTCTTGTGGAAGTACAAAAAAATTCTCTGCTGCTGATATGACATAATCATCATCTGAGGCTAAACTGGTTCCAGCTAAAGCTAAATCTGAAGGGGGCAGAACATGTAGTTGGGTGGGTGCTTAACTCGTTCAAAGCCACAATTACGGAACACAGCCATGACAACATGTGATGTGGGTGTAGGTGTATTGCTTGTCCATCTTCTGCAAGGCAAGGCAAGGCAGGGCAAATTTATTTATATACAGTAGCACAATTCAAACATAAAGGCGATTCAAAGTGCTTCTTTTCAAAATGCATTAAAACAACATTTAAAAGACAATCAGAACAAAATAAAGCAACATTAAAAAACCAAGAGTAAAATCAGATAAAGTAAAAAAAATCTAATAAGGTAAAATCAAATAAAATAATCACTTGGGTACCTGTGGAACACGTACGTTATAACTAAGCTAAAATGTATACGATTTAGGTGAAAAACACCACTTTCACAGAAATGTATTAGACCCACTGCTCACTTCTGCATGGGTCAGGCTCAGAACAGTAAAGGGTTGATTTTTAAGTTCTGAGCCTGACCCATGCAGAAGTGAGCACTTCACTACTTCCCCCCAATATTTTATTTTACTTTCCCTAATGCATCTCTTTGAGGCACATTACTGGTTTATTAAGGAAGATACTAAGGCTAATTTGCTGTCTTTTGTTTTAGTTAATTAGTGATAAGCAGTATTGTGGATTATACATATTTGTCTATGATTTATTTAGATTTGATTTTTTTTAGTTGACTCAATTGATGATAAGACTAAGACAATCAGTGCATAAATGTTTATAAACTTACATTTGTATGCATACATTCTTATGTCTTTATGCTGGCTGTTGCAAGGATTTCATAAGCAGGGTCCATTTGGAGAAGCGCCCTCTACTGCTCTCTGGGAACAAGCATGAGTTTGATCGGATTTATGGGTTGGAACTTCCAATTAAACTCCAGTGGGATCTAACAGAAGAAATTATTATAACAGTGACATGATATTAGAGTAATATGACCTTATTGAAATGCACATGAATGTGTGTAGGAGTGTTGAACTTACCATAGTGTCTTTGGATGATTCCACACTGTAGTTCTGCAGGAGACGCACCAGAACCATCCTCAAGACGAGCTGAGCGAAACGCATCCCAACACAGTTACGAGGGCCAAGACCAAAAGGCATGTACACGTATGGGTTCACCTCCTCCCCACTGTCTTTACTGAACCTGCAAATACAAACAGGTACATGCACATACTATGAAAAATGACACTAATTATTAGCAGAGTAGAGCTATGCTAGACTAGAGCAACACGTTTCTGTTAGTGAATACTACCACGACTGTAGTATGTTTTAGTGTATAAAGAGCTAGACCAGAATCAGTATTCAGAAAAAGACATTGGCAGTAAGCTGTATAATACTGCAATATTTACCCAACACCAAAGAGCCAATCGTTTCCATGGTCATTTCAGCCTATACTGATACATGTTTTTCATTCACATACTTGTGCATTTGCACCTCATTTGGTCGTGTAATAATCGTCAGTTTTGGCTATAATTTGTTTTCTTTCATTGCTTGTTTGCTTGTAGGTCATGTGTTGTAGCTGTGGACTAATACACAGTAAATTGAACAGAGCAGTCACATTTGTCAGACAGAGAAATGTTTACTGTAATTAAGCAGATATGATAAGCAAATTAGGTAAGAAAGAAGCAAGAAAAACACACTCACAATCTAAGCTGGGAAAAACACACACACTGAGTACATATGTGTAGAACAGTTGCCTAAGCAGAAGTATGTAAATTTCTCTCAGTACAAAAAAGGCACCAAAGTGGTTATATTACTGGACTAGAGAGGTCACCAGGGATCACCAGGAGAGAATGATGTCCACATAAACTGTAAGATGTATTTAACATCATATCAAGAGATT
This sequence comes from Lucifuga dentata, assembly GCA_014773175.1. Taxonomy (NCBI): domain Eukaryota; kingdom Metazoa; phylum Chordata; class Actinopteri; order Ophidiiformes; family Bythitidae; genus Lucifuga; species Lucifuga dentata. The sequence continues at coordinate 56,303 of VXCM01001715.1, forward strand.
ATTCTTTGTATAACCCAGAATTTATGTTAAACCAGGCAAAATAGAAACATTATTGGAAATATTGAAAGTATAATGAAAGTATAATTACCTCTCTGGTCTGAAAAGCCCAGGTGAACACCAATAGCGTGGGTCTGTATGTAGCATGTACACAGGGATCCCAACCAAGGTTCCCTCAGGGATGGTGATGCCATTAAGCTGGACAGTTTTTTTGCAGGTTCTCTCAAGCCGAGGAGCCGTGGGAAGCAAACGCATTGACTCACAAATAACCTGATCCAGGTACTGTAGACCAATCAGATCCTCATATGAAACAGGATCCTAGAGGGGAAAAGATATAATCAAACACATACATGTGCAGATAAGGATGTATGATATTGGCTTTTTGTAAATTTACAATTTCCCCCTTTATTTAAATGGTACATTTCATGAACCTGAGATTAAGCAAAACTAATTATATTGTACTATTGAAGATAAATAACTTTGATGACATAATTGCTAATTTATGTACGCAGCTAGGAAATTATGAGCTCTTATGCTGATGCAGACAGACACAGGAAAATCAAATATGACATGACTTTGTGTCGTAATCAATAAGCTAAAATGTCAACTGAACTCTTTATGAATAACATAAAACCAATTACTTCTTAGTTTTTGAACAAGTAGCCCATTTATATACAGCAAGAACACAATAAAAAACATAACAAGCTATGCATCACATGCAGAGTTACATCTCTTGGTAGCTTGGCATCGAGTTCTTCCTGCAGTGTCTGCTGTGCATCAGGATTGACTGCCAAATTATAAAGAATGAAGGCCAAAGTGGTGCTGGTAGTTTCATAGCCTCCAAATATGAATATGAAAGCCTGGGAAAGGATCTCATGATCTGTCAGACCTGAAAAAAAAATAAAGTGCCAAACAGATCAAGATTAGTAAAATTACTTAGCAACAACAATAATACATTTTATTTATAGAGTGCTTTTTAAACAACTTGAATAGGCTAAGATATTTGTAATTTGTCTTCACGCCCAAACATGATTCTGTGACTCGGTCAACTCTACTTTGCAATATTATATATGATATATGCAATTAAGGTTCACCTGTAAAAAATAAAATCTCAAGTCATTCATCCTGTGAGAGTATTTTACTGTAAAGACCCCAGTATACTTCATACAAAGTAAAACTCTGGTAAAAAGACATCATGGAAGGCTCAAGATGCAGTGTTTCAGGTTCTCTCTTTGTGTATGGCCCCACACAAACTTTTACTTCTGACATCTTCTTCTGGCTGTAATTGGTCCAAATATCACGATCATACTGCTACAGCCACGCTGTTGCAACATGGCTGGTTGCAAACCAGTGAGCAGCCAGCAAGCAGAGCTCCACTTTTTTCTTCTGCTGTTGGAGCATCCCAACGAAACTCTACACTTGTTGAATAAACATCCATCTTCCTTCCTACTCTGATTCAAAGGATGAACGTATCACTAAACCAACTACATAGCCACTGCTAACTTCTCCATCGATGTAAGCAATTTGTTCATTGGCCTGTTCTTTCATTGTTTCGTCTTGCTTTATTTTTTAAAGTATTCTGGGTCCTTAAATGTGACTTTCTAAACAGTGGAGAAACAGTACCTTTAGTTGGTTGCTCCTTTATGTCTTTTTGTATTTCCGTCTCTGGTATCTCACTCTCAACCATCAGCTGCAGGAAGTCTGCACGACTCTGAGCATTCAACATCCAACATGACTTACAAAAATGGCCAGTTACATAGTATACTAATTAAATATTAACTAAATTTTAATTTTAAGGTATGAAGTAAAGAAATAGAAGAAGAAATGCTTACAGATTCTTCAGTATGATCCTGTTCTTTAAATCTCTTGATGAGGTTGTAGAAGAAGTCTAAACTGTCTTTGGGAAACAAGCTTACACCCAGCCGTTTTAGCAGACGTCCACAAAAGGGAAATATCACTGAAAAGAGAACAAAGTACTGTCATCTAAAGTGTATGTTCACTGGTGACATCAAGATGCTCATTTGATCAAATGATCTCCAGTTGGAACAGAAATAATGGAATGCATACTTATTAAAAAAATAAGCCACAGTTTCATGTTAAGAATATTCTTGAGATGTACAATAGTCAGGTCATTTGGATTGTTGATGGAGTCTAACTCAACACTGAAGGATGCACTGGTCACGACATCCAAACTGTAAGGCGCCATGAATCTAAAGCAGAGAAACAGAGAAGGTTTCAATGAAACTGAGTAAAATCATAACTAGCAAGTGATGTATGCCTTGGTATTTTATTGTTATAGTGAACAATGTAATTATATGTTTATACAGTATATAACAGAATGACAAACGTCTTAATGTCGATGGGTTCATTCAAATTCATCTTTCCCAGGCTCCCAATGAGACGGTCGGCATAGCGAAGAACTGTGGGAAAAATCTTCAAAGAAAATTGTACTAATGTGTGACATTGTGATATTCATCATGTACTTTACACATTACACTACTTCTGTCTCTGATACCAGCTTCTCTCAGCGGATAATGGATAAATATGCATTCATTTCTGTATATCTCAGTTATATCTCAGCTATATGTCAGTGGCTTGCAAACTGTGGTAAGTGTACCACCAGTATTTGAAACACCCATGCTGGTGTACGAGATGAACTGGAAATTTGCGCAGAGAATAAAAACAAATTAATTCTATGGAAATTTTGTTATTGTGGTAAATTATTCACAAATAATATTGGCTTCATTAAGAAATACTTTCATTCTCCTTTAATTAAGAATTAGATTCACTCAAAAATTTTGAGAACCACTGCTCTATGTCAAGGGACATAGATAGCAGAAGTGGTACTACTGTGTCTTTCCCATTCACACACAAACACTAGAAAATGTTGCAAGTACTCATGAAACCAGACACAAGCAGTTCCCAGTGATTCATTTCCTTTGTATTTCACAAAATGTAAATTAATTTTGCTGTTGACTGAAAACTCAAGAGGCTAACTTCTGTACCTGTTTAAGCCTTCCACTGGTGAAGCATGGTGATATAGTGCTCCGAATTCTTTTCCACCTTTCATCTTTAACATTTGTAATTACATCCTCCATAGGTCCTGGTATTACATTATCCTGTGAATAAGAGCACAAAGAAACAAAACTGTGTAAAGATTTTTATAAAGCAAAGTTATACAGTTTGTTTCCGCTAACAATTCCCGTAACCAGACAAAGAACAAATTTAGTCTGTTCTGTTAATGTTGCTTCTTAACACCAAATGTCTGTTTCTGCATTTAACTAATCAGAAATTAAAATGGGTCTGCAAAGACTAGAACCATTTTCTGGCTCATAGCTGGAATCATGATAATAGAGCATTGAAAAGTGTGTTAGTTTTTCTAAATTTCCTGTAGAATTTGAGTTTCCTGGTCATGTTGTATTTCAACATGAAATCAGGACAATTTATATTAAAGACTCATGACACACTGTGATAATACTGAGCCCTCTGCAAATTGTGTGGGGATTTTTCATTTAACATATTTTTCCTGGCTGCAACATGGCTGATATAGGTAGTTTTCTCAAATCATCTTACTTAAACAAAAAATGCTGCAGCTACTGTTGCTATTCTATTAACAGTAGTTAGTAAATGGCAAATTCAATGTGATAAAAAAAACAAAGCAAAACAAAAAACAAAAACAAACAAACAAAAAAACATACCATTAAAGTCATCATGTCATTGAACATGATAAGTAAAATCAAATATCTTTGTGTCTGACATCAAGGCATGTTGGCAGATATGTAAAGATATATTGCAGCATATAATTGTTTGACTCCTTCTCTTAATTCAAGTTTAATAGATTTGTGTTGTATTTGTACTAATTTCATATCAAATATTTTCTTTACTTCTTTTAAGTTTGTCATCCAATTGTCTTACTTATTGCATTTCTTTCTAACAACTCCTAATAAATCTTTGTCAAAAAATGTTTTTGATATTTGTCCATATTTTTAAAAAATGACTATCATTGAATATGCCATTAATATATATTTTTACTCTTTAAATACCAATTTTATTCAGGCCATTATTAGGATACCATTCATTCTTATTTCTCTTACCCTGCGGTTGGTGAATGTAGAGTAACACTCCTTCACCATTACAGCTTTAATTAGTTCAAGGTCTGCTACCATTAACACAGGCTGTCGTAAGTCAAACAACCTTTAAATAGAAAGATATCACAGCATAAAAAAAGAATGTGATTAAAAGGCAAACATAGCAGCTCAAATACAGGATTGGGTGTGTGTTGATACCTATTTTATAGCCAAAATCTATGATGAACAAATTACTACAATTCAATGCTTATATATTTACATACTGAACAAATCTTGGAACACACAAGTAAACTGTTTAAGTGTTTAAATTAAATATTCATGCAAATGCAATTAGCTATTTGACCTGTGTGAACTTATCAAGAACATCAGCTTTATATTCATTATACAAGAAAGGAAACTATATTTTAGAAGAATAACAAAACAAAAATAATTTAATACAACATGGTAAAAAAAAAATTCAAAAAACTAAATAAAGAATAAGATAAGGGAGCTACTGGGCATTACCCAATACTTTGTGAAGGTTCCAAAATTAATATTTATTTTAAAAGCTTTGTTGCTACATATGGTGAGGTCATAAGATAACAAAGTCATAAACCAAACAGATAAACAAAAATAAACTTTCAGCCTGTTTTATGTTTAAGTCCATAAACACTTAAGCAACGTCATCTGTAGTAGTTTCCATTGAAAGATAAAACACCATCTTACCCCCAAATGTCCCCATATTTGCTTTGACACTCACGGTCAAAAGGAAGAATTCCCTACATTTCAGGAAAAGCAGAAAGGTCAGAAGTTTAAAGGAGCATAAAGGTTCCACAGATATTATCAGTACACTCAGAGTAAAGTCTACTGATGAGGCAGACTGAGCCTTGTAATGATTTAATAACATGGCCATATTATTTTATTGTCATAAAATTTCCACATCAGATGAATATGTAGATGATCAAATACTTAATATAATCCTCATTAGAGATAATCCTCATTAGTGGACCCCACTGTGGAGAGGAGGGTGGGGGGCTCTTAAATTAAGCAAATGCATAATTCCCCGTTCGGTAAATCACTCTGGCATCACTTTTGGTATATTCACTCATGGTCTGTGTGTAATTCATGAAATCTTACTTTGCGAAAGTATAGCGTTGTTCCCATAAAAGGCACTGGTCTCGGTCCGGGAATTCCCAGCTTTTTGAAATACCTATATGGCCAAATGCTATACCTACAAGTCCAGTTAATCAAATGGTTAGATAGTAAACAGTATAATTAAGTAAAAGTTCCAGAAATCAAGAAATTCAGCTTCCAATTGTATAGATATGGATCGAAACTAAGGAGAAAACCTAATAACAGTCTTAAAAATAATAATAATAATACTACGCATAACAAACAGGAAGACTTGTAGTAATGTGACAAAAGTGAGAAAGTAGAGATGTGTAAAAATACTCACAGAAAGAACAGCGAGAAAAAGAGGACCAGCAAAGTCCATGTGGTCGCTGAAAACAAACTCAAAACCCACATTTTGGCTACCTTTTGGCACCTACAAAAACTAACTGCATCAATAAGGCGAAACAATAGTAGGCTCGTTCGAGATGAACTGCGCCTCGCCTGAAAAACAGACGACAGCGGGCGGCAGCAGCAGAGGGAGGAGCTAAAAGTCAGCTGTGAAGTCGGACACTGTCCGCTGTTCACGGATCACGTGCGGACGATGGCTGAAGATGTCGCTATGAGAAGGGATAGCTCTTGGGATTCATGAAAATTTAGATAAGATCTAAATTTTGATAACACAGGACACAGAACAGTTATAATAATAATAATAATAATAATGATAATTTAATAAAATAAATGTATACAGCATTGTTGCATAGGAAGTCTTAGTTACTAAGATATTGTAATAGTAATCCATTCAACTTAGTCAACAATTATTGTATGATGTTCTGTGTGATAGGCCTACTGTAGACCTTAGGGTATTCATTTGCCATATGTTTACATACTGTGTTATTCATGACCGCCTCTAAATCCACGCAGAACATTCATGTCATGTTCAATTTGACCAGTAGCCAAAATGTTCTCATTTCTACATAGGCTACAAATAACTGGTTTTCATTCACTGACATTCTAGATGTAATTATACTCAGTTCCTTGCAAAATGTTATTCTAATAACAATAAAATCTTTCTTGTTACCAAAGGTATTTGTGTCTCATCACACTATTTAAAAGTATTTAAGGTTCTGTTATTGTATCTGGCATTTTGGAAATAAATACTTTCTGCCCCTCTCTGGCTGGAAAAAGTTGCCATCACCATGTATTCTGTTAACAGAATAAACCTTCAAAATCAGACAAATAAAATCAGAATCTGTCCAATTCTTTTTTCTTTTTTTATTCTTTCATCATAAATTATACAAAACACTAAGAGATACAACAGCAAGAAAACAACAAACAGAATCTCTCCAATTCAAAAAAATGAAAAGTTTCTATAAAACGTCATACTGTTGTGCCAACGTCTAAACCAATCAGCTGTTAGATCAGGTGAGAGCCAGACGTTTCCCATCATGCCCTGAGGCCTCACGGTCGGTGGAGAGCAACTGCGGCGCCTAGCTCCAAAGTCTGCAGCCGCCTTGATCTCACGAGGTTATCGTTGCTACGTTTGACTGACGTCACAGCAAGTCGGGATCAAGTCGGACAGAAATCTAACCGGCATGCATTGTGCGCCGATCGCCGGTGATCGATTCTGCGATTGCTGATTATATAGTATTACTCAAATAAACATAGTTAATTAATCTGTTTAGTCAATAATATACACGAAGTTCATGATTAACAATTCCGGATTATTAATATACAAACATGTAAACATGAAACGAACCTACTAGCTTTATTTTAAAGCGTTTTTCTAGTGTGGTGTTTTGGAAGTATTTTGACCTCTCTCGCTCGCTGTCGGTAATCCCGGAAGTGGGACAGATGACCCTGTTGTTTCATGTTTCCACTGTTTGGTTTTCGTCTTAATTCGTTTAAAACTGACAGATGTTCTTCTGTTGCAAAGTAACCCGTCACAATAAGAGCTTGAGCTAAGAAACAGGTATGTGACGAACTAATTCCTTTTGGTCGCAAGTGTCAAATGCTGCTGTTTTTAGGTGTCCTTGACCAGGCTACAGCTAAACTAAGCTAAGCTACTTTCGGTTTGCATGTGTTTGTGTGAGTTAGCAAGTATACACGTAATAAGGAAAACGCTGTCTGTGTTTTAAATAAATCATTTAAATTGACAAATTCAATTTGTCAATTTTCAACTAATGGTTATTTTTTATACTGAATAAGCTAGTAGTTATCTTTTGAAAATCGATTATTTTATGTTTTAATTAATTTGCATTTAGAAATATGAAAATTAAATTCGATGATGGAACCAACAAATGGCTGGGATTTGTGTGTGTGTGTGTGTATAAAATGATTGATTGACATTGTAATAGTTGTAGTTTTATGTCAGTTGATGAAAAGCCCTTCCTTGATACTGAAAAAAATCAGATGGTATATTAGATATATATTACGCTCAAATATCAACATTGGTATCAATATTAAAAATCCAGTATCGTTCAGGCTTTTGTTTATCATTTGTTTTTCATGACTTTGTACAGTATATCTTAGGTAACTCCATGGTGAAACTTGTTGATGTCATTATCATGTGCTGCCTCAGAATTGTGTTACAGGTCATTGAGTATTCAGTGTATCAAAGTTCACTGATTCAGCAGCCTAATTGGTGCCTCAAATTTAATTTAATAAATAGTAATTTATCTCTGAATGATTAAGACACCAAATAGACACGCATATTTTTAAATTCCTTTTTCATCTTTTGAGTTAAGAGCTTTGTTATTTCTAATGCGTGCTTGCTTATTCTAGATATAAACTTTGTGGCCACTTTACCAGGTATGGCTTAATGGTCTTTGCTATGAAAGTATGCGAGAACCCCTGAGTTGACTTACTCTCGTTCGTGGAAAATGCAACTAAATGTCATGGGAGTCTGAATGAATCTCTCAGCGAATCTCTGGATTACAAATTTGAATAAGTCCACTGAGCTTACACTTTTTCCTCATTTTTTGTTATTATGGTGTGCTGTTTCAGAAACAACTTGCGACCATGTTCCTCACTCTGACCCTGCTGCGGAAAGGCATCCCTGGGAAGCAGTGGATTGGAAAGTATCGGCGTCCTCGGCCCATTACGTGGCAGATGAAACGCAACACATTGAAACATCTGGAGCGTGAGGCTGAAAACGAATACTGGATCAGCCGACCGTACATGACACCAGAACAAGAAATGGGCCATGCCGCAGAACGCAGAGCCCAAAACTGGCTCAAGATCAAGGAGACCAAATTTGCAAACTTTCCTGAGCATAAACACTTAACGGATCACCTGAATCATCTCAGAATCACCAAGACATGGATGAGTTAATCCAGGCATTGAAATACCTGATTTATTTGGATATGCACATAACATGTATTTATGTAAAAATGTGATGTGATTGATCTACATACACATCTCAGCTGCAAGGCTTTGTAGTTTTGTATTACAAAGACTGAATCTACATTATAACACACCTGTAAACACTGTCTTAAAATTCCTTTGGATTAAAGCGCTTCATTTTCTATACCTGTTATCTGTACCTGTGTATTTTAGCTGTTATTAACAACATATGCTTTGAAGTTGAGAAAAATCAGGGTTCCCAATGGAATATTAGAGAAATTGATAACCTCCCAAGAATATACCAGCATGCATTTAGTGACTTTGATAGATTTAATGGATTAGTTGAGTTTTATCTGTTTTCACCATAGCAAGCCCAACCGTATCTTATACCACTCTAAATTTTGTAGGTCAGGCTTTTAGTCAAAAATGTCTATTGTGTAAAGTTTGTTGGTTAGATATATGTAATGTTGCCACCTGTCCAGCAGATGGCGCTCCCGTACCACTAACGCTGAATGTGAGGGTCTCAGAGCAGCTGCCCCTCCTGTGCGCTGGAGCTTGTTTTCTTCTCCTGGAAGACGATGAGGAGGAGGATGAGGCGCGTACACTTGCGCCAACGCACCACACAGGGCTGAGGAAGCGTTAATGAGCCAGCAGACAGAAATCTACGGAGAGACTCCACACCGGAGACCATGAAGACAAGCGCGTGGAGTGACGGACGCGGACTGTGGAGTCGAAATTCTCCTGCTGAGGACTGAGTGAAGTGAAGCGGCGCCATGGCAGGGGGCCGGAGGGGACTTGTGGCCCCTCAGAATACTTTTTTGGAGAATATTGTCAGACGGTCGAACGGTAAGGATGAAGATTAGCTGGCCTTTGAGGTTTCAAATCCGAATAAAATTAACCTATCCTGTAATTGAACGCGATTTTATCAAACTAATTAAGGAAAGTACAAAAGTGGCCATATAGTGATATTATGGGCACGTGTACGTTTAGAAGTTACGCTTGTGCTGCTAAACATAAAAAAGCATTTGATCTGAAAAGCCATGCATTTATTAGTATGCTTTTTTTTTTTTTAAATGATAACATGATGTAACACCTCTGATAGTAAAAGTACAGATAGGACCGCAAGGAAAAGGAAGGCTAAATCCAACCTAAACTTAAGTCTGTGATTTTATATGGCTCCTGTAAGTAGTGGAATATTATAGAAATGTATAAACAACATTTATGAACAACATTTCTATAATATAGCGTGTCGGAGTGTTTCTATTATCTACAGATAATCTACAGATGATTGCAGATTTACTGTATTTCAGAAGTGCAACATTATTCCAGGGATCAGTCAAAAACTCTATTTCCCTTGTTACTATTCACCACTTTTCATCAAGCTCGTTTGAAATTAAACAACTGGGCTTTGGCTGCTATTGTCAAACCACATTTTAAAGCAAACCTAATGATAATCAGTAAAATTAAACAGAATAATCTGAATAAGACTTTATAGCCTGAACATCAAGCTGTCCATTGAACGCTGCATATGTAATTACATATTTGCATTTTTCATTTTGAGATGACTACATCACCCCTTATCTCCACTTATGTGGATAGGAAGCCACAGGCATACCAGTCAAATGACCACAGCTGCAGAGGATTTTGATGTAGATAATTTTGTTTTAATAATTTATGCCTTTCATCCAGCCCTGTTAGTGCATGTGTGAAAAATTAAGTTCTCAAAAATCATACACATGCCAGAATTGTCAGTTCACACCAGTTATCAAAACAGTTTTGGATTATAGCATAGCAAAGATATAATGTAGTGTCAGCAAGCATCTTTTTTGACATGGATGTTTCAGTTATATTTTTATTTGTTGATCTGCCAAACAGTAAATCTGTGATTTGTTCAGTTAGGAAGCAAATGCTTTTCTTATTCATATGTTATTAGGTCCAGATCTGAAGAAGTTAACCACACCTGAAACTAAAATTTCCAAAATTGAGAGAAATCTTATTTTTAAGTAGTGGATATGGGTGTAACTAATCCTTTTTCCTGTTCTGTATTATTTGTTCCAGTAAAGATTCAAGAGTTATGAAACTAGTCAGTCAGGTCTGAACCAGATTTAAATGTGTATATAACTGTTCTTGTTTTATGCCACATTTGGGGGATAAACTTCATAATACATACCAGTTAATTGGGGCAGCCATGTTTTCAGTTAGGGCAACATTTGTTAACATGTCATGTACTGCATGTCTCTGCAGTTGGATTAAGCATGAGCTAGCTTCTGTCTCCACTGTGGATCACTGAGTGACATTAGTGATGGCCAAAATTAGATTAAACCTCCAGAGAAGGAATACATGTCAATGTAATCTCCTTAAAAGTATACTGAAAATGTGCTCGTGCAGTCCTTAGGCTTTTATGTCAAATTATTCCAACATATCCATGTAAAAACGTGCTATGACAGAAGGGAACACCTTGTTCAGAAAATATAAATCCACTTCACCACAAGGATTCTTTAGAGATGTGCATCTCTGCATGTCTGAGGTGTATAATATATTAGAAATAAGAAAAATCAATATCTTATTCCTGCGACCCTGAGAGGTCTAGTATGGATTAGTGAGCAGTTATGCTAAAAACAAAAGAGCCAAGACTATAATCTGGGGGGCGCCGATGAAAAACAGTGGAGCGACTCGTGAAAGACACAAGGGTGGGTGGCATCTCATAAACAATGAATACTCCTACAATGCTGCTCTCTCACTCATTGTCTAATGAGCAGCTTCATGTTACTTTTTGACACCAAAATTCAAGATTGCAGTGTTTTCCTCTTTGTTTCTGATTGAGTCTTTTTATGCTCAGTAACCCAAAAATCTAATCTCACCATCTCTACAAATACAAGGAATAACATAGATAAAGAGTTCCCTTATATTCTTACAGGTGCAGTTTAATTATGTAAAGTGAAATTGACAGTAAATCCTGTTTGATATACTAGTAGACTTTGTCAGGCTGGAGACTTAAATCAGTAAACTTCAATGCCAAATTTAAGTGTATTCTGCTGCTTGACTCTTGCATGACTGAATCAGTGAGTGAGCTTGTGGTCTTGGTAAATCAAACAACAGGAAGCACGCTACAGGTTTTGGTAAGCATCCATTCATGTTGAAACAACTGAAGATTTCTAATGTCACGGTTGCTTTTACCAGCCTCATATCACTGTTTTGTGGACAGTTTCCTTTTTTTTTTTTTTTTTTTTTGGCTAACAAGGATGTTTCTCATTGTAATTTCTTAACCATTTTTTCCTTTCAAAAATTTCAGTTTGGACACTGTCACATAGACAGACAGGTACTATGAAGTGTAGTTTGGCGTGCTTATGTTTTCTCTCAAATATCCCACTTTTTGTAATGTATCAGTAAATGTTCTATACCAAATGCTGTTAATTTACAAAGTGTGCAAAGTACTTAGTCATTAGGATTGTTTATATTTCTAAAACTTACTGCTGCACAAATTAAACTAATTTGGCTTCCTTAGGTATTACAGATTTGTTGCTGTACAGTCGTAAACGAACAAACCCAGGTTATTACCCTTCATACAGCTATATGGAGTTCGGGTTGTTTCAGATTAACACACATCTGATCATTGTAAAGTAACACATTGGCATGGAACGTCTCGTGCAAGATATTGTGTCAGTGCTCTTGCCTTTTATCGTTTCATTGTGATCATAGAAACGTTGGCTGTGTTGTAGTATTTCGGTGTGTGTCCATATTTGGTCTGAAAATGCCATTATGTGTTGTGGCGGGTGTGTGTTGAAATCATTTTCCTGCTTGTTCACCCATGTGTCCTCACATTGTCATCTTTGTGTATAGTAGAATAGTTTGCTTTGAAACCTGATGTGAAAATTTCTCCACAATTACTGGCAATTACAGTACTTTCCAATTTTAAGCCATTACACCTGGTACACCTGGCCTGCACTTTTTTTTTTTTTTTNTTTTTTTTTTTTTTGCTCCTTTGCCAAAACTAAATGAATATATTTTGATTAGTTCACTTTAAGTATTTTAGTTTTCATAGTTGGTCCAACAAAGATGTAAAATTTTTGTAACTGGAGTTTCCCCCTAATTCTTCTCATTGCCAAATGTAAACCCAGCTATATCAAGCCAGTGTAATTGTGCATGTTGATGTGAACTTGATGTGGAATCAAAGTATGCAGATGTGTAATTGAATACTTGAATCTAATTTGTCAGTTAAGTTGTGCTAATTGTTTTTCAGATATTATACATCTGATCTGGCAATTTTAAATGATATTTTTTCTGACAAATCAAAGGTCTGCTTGCATCCAAGTAGGGCGTAACGTCTGTTTTAAGATCATACATCCAGGAATTTGAATTATTTATACTCATTATTTCTTAAGGTCAGACTAAATTTTGTGTTTGCATGGTAAACACCACAAAGTGCAGGCATTTGCCTGTGGTAGCAATCATTCCAAATCTCAGCTAACACTGTGAAGATCACAGGAATTATCCTTTAATTTCAGTTAACCTGAGGACCTACTAGGATTTACATAATTATTGTAATAGCAGTATGTGAAAGTTCATTATAAAATCGCTGACAGGTTTACAAAAAGAGCATTAGTAACACAGGCTGATTAAAATGTAAATGAAACTCAGTGATATTTAGGTTTATTACATATTTGAATAAGTTTTGCTTGAAGGCCTGGAAATATGTTTAAAAAATGTAGGAGATGCCAAAAGTCAATGAATGTAACCACTGTATTCCAAAACATTAAAAATTACGATGGAAGATGTTGATATTTGATTGTGAAGCAGCTCACATATTAGTTTCTATCTATTTAAAACTTGGTTAGTGACAATTTTCTCTCATATTTAAATTGTATATATTGTATATGAATAACTGTTACTCCACTGCATAATTTCTCAATTGCATGTTCCCCAAGATCCTTGGTTTAGATTTACACTAAATGCAATTGGATTAAACTTTTTCCAACCTAAACTTAGACTGTAGATTGCCATCTGTTTTTTAGGAAACACAGTCTCCCTTCCCCTCAAGTATTTGCCCTTTTCTTTTCCATTTACTTTTACACAGATACCAACTTTGTCCTAGGAAATGCTCAGATTGTGGACTGGCCCATCGTCTACAGCAACGATGGTTTCTGCAAGTTGTCAGGATACCACAGGGCTGAGGTGATGCAGAAAAGCAGCACTTGCAGGTAGGCAAGAATGTTTGTGTGTGTTAAAGTAAATGTTGGAATCTTATGTTCAAGAGGTAAGTTGTTAATTTTATGCATATTTATAAATTTTGTTGTAATCAGCTTATTGATCATAGAAACTGGATGTATAACTTAGGTCGGTGGTCGTTTGCAAACAAATTATTTTGGTGAGATATCGCAGTAATTATTTGGCGCTTTGGATTTTATTTATTGCCTCCTGAAGACGTCACAAATGTATTTTTTTCATTTTTTGGCTAAAAAAAAAATTTCTTTTTGGTAGGCATTTTGTAGGAATAGATAAATTACATTCAGCCACTGACTTATAGCTGCATATAACCTGTGATGGTTTGCTCATGATATGACTTAGACTAGTCTTCTACATCCAAAGTTATCTTCATTCAACTGTATTAGCTTCATCTTGGCTGGCAGTGCTAAAACAATCACAATCCAGCAGTAATCATAAACTTACAAATGCATTAATTGTCTCATGCTTATACATAGTGAAAACAACACCAACAACCTTTTGGTTAATAGCCAAACACGCTAACTGATTGCATCAAAGTTCCGACATCCTGAAGTAAAAACTTCACACAGTCGATGTTGAAGCTACTGTATTTTACCTGTTTTGGATGTGATGTGTTTTGGATATGATGATATTGTGATGTCTTGAGATTTTAAGATTTTGGATATTATTAAAATAGCAATCCTTAATTTTCACACAAATTTGAGCTAAATTCACAGTTGTCATTATGAGGAATAACAGTATTAGAAACGTTAAATTCAGTTGTTTACTGCTGTTTGTTCCTCTATTAAAACACCTTTCGATCAATTTAAGAGTGATTGCAGCTTCCACTTCTGTAGTTTGATATTTATTGGTGAAATCACTCTATGTTTACATTTAGATCATAGATTGTTAATTATCACAGACATAGTTTGTGTATGAGTTAACATTACCTTAGCAGTACTGCAGAAATATGAGGATCATCCACGGGGTTTGTGGACTTGCTGTCAGTGACAGCATGAGGAGTTCAGAGTTCATCCACTGTTCCTCCTCATCTAGCTGAGGAGATTCAGGCAGCTTGTAAGTACATAAATTTTGCTTTGGACTACATACCCCGGTCGACACAGTGGGACCCTCAGGAGGAGCAGAGGGAGTCATAATCATAATACATTTGCATGTATGTGCATGTATGTGCTCCCATAGTCCACTTGATATTTTTAGCATCTGAATGTCTCTTTGGTGGCAGAAACCGGATAACTAAGGCACAAATCTGTGATGTAATCAAGGTGTAACAACTGAAACAGCCTCTCACTGTTCTCATCGCTGAATGTGAGCACGATACCATTGACTCACAGGGTCCCTCGGGTGCTCTCACCCAAATTGTTAATAGGATTTCTTAAAATGAGCAGTATTCCCCTTTCACTAATCATTTTTGGACTACTGCGTTGATAATTAACTCGTCAATAACCACTAAATCATTGCCATCACATGGAAGCAGTTGGTGCTGCCAGATTTCCAAACCGTGGGAGATGGTGTTTGTCACAGCTAACACTGCAGCAATTACTGATTTAGCCCCTCAGGTCCTTAAACATAAGCTTCACAACCCTCGCCAATACAAATATTAAACAGAGTGTGTGTGTATGAGACGATGTGCTTTAGGTTTATTTTTAGGTTGCTGGATGTAGTGTAGTAGTGTAGTCTTGTGCTTGAGTAGGCGGAAATGGTGAAAAACACTGTATTCAAGACCCAATAGAAAATATTCTGAATATAGGTGACATGCAGCAGGATGTATCATGTCTCTCTTGAAAAAGATTTTTATCTCAATGAGATCTACCTGGTAAAATAAAGGTCAAATTAAAAAATCATCATTATTATCCAGATAACATAAACTCCAGTAAATGGCTGTATGACTGATGTATTTTTTGTTTGGGACATTTTAGGTGCCAAACCTTCTGCTTCACTGTATTGTAAAAATTTGATATAGCTGAGTGCTGCAAAAACCCTAAAATTATTTCCAGAAATTGCTGTATGTTATAATTCCACATGGCTTGAAATAGTGCTGTGTTTTTCGTTACTTGTCACCCATTTTGTAGGGGTGATAATACTAGAAACATGCAACCGCTTATGTGATGCTGATTACGTAGCATGCTAACGTTTGGGACATATCTTTAATAGTTATGGAGATGGATCCAGAAAAATATTATGTGCAGTATAGTCATTTCTTTCTCTTTAGGCCAACATCTTATTAGTACAAGACATTTTTGTCAAGGTGAGCTCGGCCTTGGTGGAGGTATGCGCTTTAGTGAGTGGCCTTTTTTAGTTAATGCTTAAAGCCTCTCCCACATTTTTGTTACGTTATTTGACCTATATCCCATAGGACGGTGGGTCAACATGTTGTCAGAGAATTATTTTTATGAGTCACAGAGTTCACATGTTTGATGATTTTGAAGATGACCGAAACATAAAGCATGTGCTAATTTCCCAAGGGTATTTAAGTCTGTACCAATATGTGAGCCTCTACTGTAGCTGCGTTGTGCTGATCAAAGATGTTGTTTTCTGCCTTACTTTGCACATTTCGTTCTACATCTCTTCAATTATGTATGAGGGTGATATTCATATACATCCAAACCTGTGGAGATTCTTAACACATGGTGATAAGTCATTTGAGGAATCATTTTGTTCAGTATTTTCTTTGATGGAAGTCACACAGAGAGAAAGGAGACAATCATCTGTGAGAAACCATCAAGTGCTGGTCTGAAACGTCTTGTGGCGTCAGAGTGTGGTCTCATTAAATTTAGCCTTCCTTTTGTTTTTCATAACTAACTCCAGAGTTATATTTAGCTCACGCTGGAACAGGCTGCTACAGAGGGTGGCAGTAACAAGCAAAATGAGATGAATGTCTCTGCAGCGTGGTTAAATGTGCTCATGGTTGCCTGACCCTTCCTCAGGTTTAATTTGTTCTTCTGAGGTACTTTGAATCGGCCAATTAGACATCAGGCAACATTCATCTTTTTATGCTTTCAAAATACATTTCAATTAGTATTAATCTGTTTCTGCTACTGTATATATTTAATACAGCCAAATTCTACTGTGTGTGAACATAGACCAACCGACCAATAAAGAATTGATTAATAAACTGATGAATATAAGAAAAACACAGACATAACATATACGTTTGACGCCATGACATAAAAAGGTGCAGTCTAAGTAATCAGAAAACAAAATGCTGTTAACACACATAGGGAATACTCTGCACAGAAATGTAAGTAACGCATTAAAATATTCACACAGTTGAGCTTTCCCCAGCAGCCTTTCTGCACTGCAATAATGAGTGTGCTTGTAGATGTACCATGTGTCTATTAAAAATTCAAACTGTTATTTCCCTTTGTGCTTTCCAGTTTCATGTACGGAGAACTCACAGACAAGGATACAGCCGACAAAGTACGACTAACATTCGAGAACTATGAGATGAACTCATTTGAAATACTCATGTACAAGAAGAACAGTAAGTATTGCTGCCGTACGTGGAGAAAGAGAGAAATGTAAAATTCCAAACTGTTGTCATGCAAATGTACTCAGAGTCTGTAATGTACAGTGGAGGTCAAAGGCAGAACGTTTCTACCTCTGTAGAAAAGTACTAATTGGTTGAGAACTAAACCAAAGCAAACTGTGGCGCTGCATTTGTTTCCACTTGCAGGTGTAACTGTGCTCTGCTGGCAGGTGTTAGGAAAGTTTTCAAAGTCCAGAACAATTTTACGCTCCACTTTTAGCCCGATATAATCTGGATGTCTGCTATATTTACTCTTTCCTCCGAAACCAGCAGATGATGTAGCTAAATATTTTCTTTCACTTATACTTTCAGGGACGCCCGTTTGGTTTTTTGTGAAGATTGCACCCATTCGTAATGAGCAAGAAAAAGTGGTCCTGTTTCTTTGTACATTCAGTGACATCACAGCTTTTAAACAGCCCATTGAGGACGATTCTTCCAAAGGTTAGAGTCTAATTGATCTTCTGCAGTACTAAATCCAGATTTAGATTATTAAGTGGTTGTACACTAAGAAATGCCTGTAAATTGTGTGGCTTTTAGACTAATCGATGTAAAAACTTTTCATGCAGAGATTTTGCGTTTATTGCATATTTACAGTTTTAGGCACATTCTGAGAATCCTTCTTGCATTTCCACTAGCTAGAAAACATAACTGTAGCTAAGTATAGCAGAAAACATTTTGGTGTCCACAATCATCATGTTACAAGTTGTCAGTGTGTGTTTGTCCTCAGGCTGGGGAAAGTTTGCTCGACTGACTCGAGCTCTAACTAGCAGCCGAGGAGTGTTACAACAGCTGCAGCCCACAGTTCATAAAGGAGAGAATGTCCACAAGCACTCCCGCTTAGCTGAGGTATGGAGGATATTTGATTTGATTTTGCTAGAATTTGAAACTTTGTCATGAGTTTGAAGTCACATAATTTAGCTGAAACTATGGAACACTGGTTATGGAATCTGTCACTTTGCTGGAAGCGGCTTTTCAACAGATTTAAGATGCTGTATGATGTGATTTTTTTAAAACGATGAATCAATGGAAAACAGAAGTATAAAAGGAAACTCAGATAAATTATTTCAGACTGTGAACTATGGAATCTTTTAGATGAACTCAACATCTTGGACTTACACAGCACTTCTGTTACAAACAGGTGAGCTGTACTCACTGTTAGGAGGACATAAGATAAGGTTTCCTGTTGGTTTACTGAGATTTTCTGACACACTTTATTTTGTCAGGTACTCCAACTCGGCTCAGATATTCTACCTCAGTACAAGCAGGAGACCCCCAAGACCCCTCCACACATCATCCTGCACTACTGCCTCTTCAAGACCACCTGGGATTGGGTTATCCTCATCCTCACTTTTTACACAGCCATCATGGTGCCCTACAACGTCTCCTTCAAGACCAAGCAGAACAACGTGACGTGGCTGGTGGTGGACAGCATCGTGGATGTCATCTTCTTGGTGGACATTGTTTTAAACTTCCACACGACCTTTGTGGGACCTGCCGGCGAGGTCATCTCAGACCCAAAACTGATTCGGATGAACTATTTGAAGACCTGGTTTGTCATTGACCTGCTGTCGTGCCTGCCGTATGATGTCATCAATGCCTTTGAGAATGTCGACGAGGTAATTGTGGCGTTTCTCTGGACATGAAGAGATTTGGGTTTTGTATGTTTCAGAGATGGAATTGTGTGATTGTTCAGTTTTACAAGGATAACTCTTGAGTTTTTAGAGGCAGAGAGTATTAGCATTTTCAGAATTGCTAGCCTTAGTTAGCGTAGCAATGACAGCCCACAATCCTGCCTCTCTCGTTGTAGTTCTGGTACTTATGAAGACTTTCTATATTAGATAAACACAGCATTTGGGTGCCTACCAAAGTACACGTTTACAGTTGATCATGTGTACGCAGCCTGATTATAAGAAAATAATTGCTGTAATTACAGTTTCATAATAGATTTATCTTCATGTAAATGAATCACAAATCTTTTAGCCTTATTTCGTGAATTCTTTAAATTTGCTGTCTGTCCGTTTCTGTGCTCTCAGTTTGGTTCAGTAAAAGAAAAGGGAGTTCCTTGCAGCTACAACTTCTAAGATGACTGATATAAAGTCATATTTACCAGTGTTCCCTGCAGCCACTCAATCCAGTTTCCTCATTACATCAGATCCTATTTATTGGTTTTGTAAAAAAAGAGCAGAATAAAATGCCTTGTTTGTGAATTTAAGGTGTTAATGCATAATGAGGACTATTTGCTGGAGTGCCACCTCAGGATTTTGATATAATTGGCTCATTTGAATGAGGAAGATGAGTTGTTTGTGATATAGAGGCTCTAAATGAAAGCAGAGGTGACACAGATCAGTGATGGTTCAGTGAGCATTAGCATTTTAAATTTGGCTGTGCTACGTCACTGATGACTCAAGACCATGTGAAAGCTACCAAACAGATTAAATTATGGGAAAACATATACAGTGTTCCATCTTATCTCATATGAATGGGCAACTGTCTCAGTGACAAATTACTGCTATAGAACAAGGGGGTTTCATTATCTGATGCATCCTATAGGTTTGCTGTTTGCGCTGTCTTAAGCCATGCCTTTACACAGAAGTAAAACATTATTTATTTATTTATTTATTAAATTGAATTGTTCATCCCTCCATTTGCTTCAATGAGGAGGAAGATGACTTCCAAGGATCCTTAAATATTAATGCTGTTTGTGTTTTCTGAAATACAATTTGAGTTGATTACATCCTATACATAAATGCATATGTGGAGCTGTGAAAATCTGTTCTATCTTTGAGGTGCAGCCAGACTTTCTGCATGGTGCAGGAATGTTCCTGGAGATCATTGGGTTTTCTTCCAACACACACACACACACACACACACACACACACACACACACACACACACACACACACACACANCACACACACACACTCACACACACACATACACACACACACACACAAGCATTGATTAAATGGAGCCTCAGGGCCCTCTACTTGCCAGTTTTCATTATATCAATTCATCATTGTGTATATTGTATGTGTGTGTGTGTGTGTGTGTGTGTGTGTGTGTGTGTGTGTGTGTGTGTAAAATGCTGTGATAGCATTTAACAGCTCAGTGTGTCACACAGGAAGCAGAGTGTGTACTGGCTCTACAGTAGAAGCACATTGCAGGGTGAAGCAGTTGTGTTTGTATGTCACATTTCATACACAAAGACAGTTGTAACTGTTCCATATAGGACAAGAAAACCATTTTAGATGAAAAAATAAAAGGATAAAAACAAATATAAAAGACAGAAAAAGATAAAACAGGAAATTAAAAAGAAGAGAAATTAGATATTGAGAAATCCTTCAAGTCATAAGATTCAGTTTAAGACAATGGAGAATCTAAAACAACATAGAAAACATACAAGATCAGAGGTGGAAAGTAACTAATTACATTTACTCAAGCATGGTACTTAAGTACAATTTTGAGGTACTAATACACTGTAAAATGTGAAAAGTTGATCTGACTTGAAAAAATCTAGGAAACCAATTGCCTTGAAAAAGGTAAGTAAATATAACTATTAGTCTTAAATTATGTTTAAGCTCAAGTAGACAAAGTAAACATAACTTAAGACTAATAGTTAGATTTACTTACCTTTTTCAAGGCAATCAGTTTCCTAGATTTTTTTAAGTAAGATCAACTTAAAGGGAAATATTGTAATTTTTACTCCACATTTATCTGATGGCTGTAGTTTCAACATGATATAAGTAAGCCTGTTGTTGGATAAACGTTTGCATCTTCACAATGTCATTGTATCAAGAATACTGAAAAAAAAATCCATGTTTCAGTTTAATAGTACAAAGAATTTTGACATTATCTGCAGACTTTTAGAAAGAGACGAGTTGTAACTGTTGTCATCCTGTACAGGGTCATTAAATCCATCAGCTGCTGTAAAAGCACAAAAATCTCCAACTAAGAGGATTTTTACCTTTTCGTTATTTCATTATTTTCAGTTTTGGTGATTTTTTTTGTAAGACTGACTTTACAATAAGTACTTTTAATTTTAGTAGCTAGTTGAGTAAATTTTATTGCTAATACAAAACATGCAAGTACAACTTAAAATTCAGGGCTTACTTCTAATGCAGTATTATATCCCAAATGTTAAATAAAGGAGTACTTCTTTCATCACTGCAAAAGGCTTTATGAAACACTGCAGCAAAGATTTAAAGATTAGATGGCTGGCAGTGAGCACTGAGTTGCATTTGCAGGTCCAGCATTTTATTCTGTTCTAGACTTTCAACACTTCAGCATCCTAAATGCTGACAAGTTCAAGTGTCTGGAGCAAAAGCAGTCAGGGGTCAGCAGAGGGGAAAACAGCAGCTTTTTGGCATTTGGACTAACTGTGGTGTAACATTATACATTAGATTAGACCTGGTGTGTTTTTGTTTTTGTTTTTTTTTGGGCAGTGTGCAGTACTGCTTCTTATTTTGGGCTCTATACTCTCATGGCTACTGGCAATAACTGTGAGGTTCGAGTGTTGATGTTGAGTGTTGATCATTTAGGTTTTGATAATGATGGACACATTGGCTGTGAATGCAAACCCACATCAAAGCTGTGACCTCCCATTTACAGGATTGCTTCTCAGTGTGTCTCTGTGACAACTCAGTGACTCCAATTTGCTTCAAATTGCTTTAGGCAATCCGCAGCATGGGTAAATGACAGCAAGCAACACAATTGCGTTCGTTATTAAAACAGCAGAAACATCTTGCTGTTGCTACAGACGACTTAACGACTGACATGAATAACTTTGATGGCTCTTTCCCTCAAAAGGTTTCCAAATAGGGAAGGAAAAATCATTAACGAGGAGTGGCTATCAAAGTTATTCTAAGCAATCTTAAACCTGAGACTGACTGAACCTCATAGTCATTGTGCCATTTCATATGTGAATTAAAGAGAATCCAAAGCAACACAACAAGTCATTCAGCACTTTTACATGCATGTCAAAACTTTGATTCTACTAATACGTCAATTTTGTAAACACCATAAACAGATCGGCGTTGGTGTACTGCGACTGTAAATCGATTTACTGAAGCATGTAAACGCCCCATGGCTTACATCATCCTAAGATATCAGCTTGCATTTCCTCACTTCCCATACTTTCCCTCGTAAGCTAAGCAATAACTTATGTATATTTCAGGAATGACAGAGTCCTATTAATTCCATCCAATGACTTATTTTACCTTAAAGGACCATACTATCCATTTTGCATGTTTGAGCTTAACATATTCAATTTTCATACACATAAGAACTGACAATCATTTCCCAAAGGATAAAACTGTATTTCAGCTTTCCGGATATTTTGTAAAATCTCTTAATCTTTCAAAATCAAATATTCAAATGATGCATGTAAAAGTTTTGACTTTGTGTCCAAATAGTTGAAAATAAGTGTTTGTGACACTTGTTTCGAGTGAAACAAGTGATCAGGTCTTCAGTGCACGCTCGCTCATACTGCTCATGCTTCGCAAACACAGATAAGGTTGTTTTTGTGTTTTTGTTTTCATTTGAAACCTTTATTGAATATTGATTTTCTCAAGTGTTAATTCATGAAGTGTCTTCTCTCTTACCCCTGCTTTGTTTTTGTTTTCTTCTTTTTTATCCCCGTTGTGTTTGCATGGCCTCTTCTGCCTGTGTTCATGCACGAACGTGACTGGAAGAATTGGAACCACCGAGCTGTCACTCAAGTAGGCTTCAGTTTGATTAGAATATGATAATGAACAGTATTGTTATGCCAGTATGTGTTGTGCAATAAATGTTTACTGAGAGTTTGTGGTCATGGACACATAAATGCACACTTGAATAACATGTTAAATAAACTCCATCAGGCCTAACAACAGATTCATTAAAGAAAACGGACATTCACACACTTTTTACATTATACACACACCAACTGCTTGATGAGAGCACAGCAGCGTTGCTGGAAATTGTTCAAATTAATGATCGCATCATAAGAGCTGCATGAGTGCTGATTCAAACCTCATGTTATTTTTTTTGTAAAGTGTTTATGTGGTATTCTTGATATGCTCACTGCAGATTTGGGATGCAGTCAAATTTTAAAATAAAAGTAATCTTTTCAAAACATGCATTATTAGGAAGGATGGGAAATGGGTTATAAGGTTGATTTGGGACATTACTGTTAATTATGTGAATCAACTTTTTCTTTTTTCTTTTTATCACCGTTCACATATCAAAATCATGGTAACTGCATAGCATCACGCTACATAAGCACTGCAGTCATTTAAGATCATTCATAAAGCTTCCCTTAGGTTAATCAACACGTTTGTCCCATTACTGACATGTTGTTGTTGCAAGGGGTGCCACAGGTAAAAGCCAATGAAGATCAGTGTATTAATCAGCTTCTTCTTAGTTAAGAGCCTGCTTCATCTTGTGTAGAAGCAAAATTGACATGTTAAACCAGCAAAATAAACCTAAATTCTCAGCTTTAGAGCTCCGCACTTTAAGAACTTGACACAAATGTAAGAGAGATAAGAGATCCACACATTGGGAGTCTGCCACACAGGAGGTGTGTGTGCATTGGTGTCAGGTGTGAAAGAGACACAGATGAGGCTTGAGGAAGAGATGTGTTTTATGAATCGCTTCCCTGACATGGAAATAAGGAAATACCCCGATTGTCTTTATTTTTCTCATTTGGCTAACTAAGCCATTATTGGAATAAGAGAAGTTGAAGTACATCAGTTAAGTTCAGACTTCCTTATCAAAATAAGATAATTATTTGTAAAATGGGATGCCGACTCTCATATCATTTGATAGAATAAAACTGAAATGGCAGTAATTAGAAGTTAACTCAAAGGCTTTCACTGACATGATGAAGACTCTTTTCTCTTTATTTCAGAACTGTTCTGTGATGAACTTTTTCCTTAACTTGGATTTGTGGAGTTTGCTGTAGGACTGAAAAGAAGGATTGCATCGGTAATTGAATTGCGTGGGGAGCTCAGGTCCGTAAAGTGATTTTAGAGAAGCTGAGGTGTCTGGCTGGCAGATACATTGGATCAAGTGACACAGAGCGCTGCAGTTGTACTCGTTTTGCAGACCACAGCACATTAGCAAAATCAATACCCCCTACACACACACACACGCACGCACGCACGCACACACACACACACACACACACACAGAGAATACCACCACCACTGAAAAGAAATCCTCTCACAAACAGTAAAGCAGTCTGATGTGATTGCCATTGTCTCTTTGAATCACTGAGTGGGTGTTTCAATCTAAAGCTGGGCTGAGAGACATTTAGCTGCTGGTTATGTAACACTACAAGTTGTAAAATTGCATTACATCACAAAGGAACAGCTGAAAACATTTTCTAACATTGTGTATGTTGTTTTGCCTTGTCTTGTTTGTGTTTACTTTGTCTGTTATAATTCCATAACACGTAGCCACTTCAGAGGATTCACTCATATTGTGTTGATTCTTACAGGAATTGCAGTATATCTCAGTGTTCATTATTCTTAAAGGGGTGGGACTTAAAGAGACAGTACCAAAAAAAATGGCCTGTTTTCACTCAAAGAGCACTGCAGTGCTACAGCAAGGGAAAAGTGGATGTGTTTTTTGCACATTAAAACATTGCAAATGTTTTATAATAGACCCCTAAATGAAAATAAGAACATGGAAATCTGTATAATATGTCCCCTGTAATGACTTGTCTTCATGCTGCTCTGATCTAATGTGGCATTTTAACATCTGACAGCAAACATGGGAATTTCACCATTGCCTAATTTATTTCAACAATAGATTTCATCGCTATTTTTATATGGTAAGAAGGACTTGATAATAATGTGATAATTTGGAGTGAAAATACTTGGCTGATGAGGCAAAAATTATTCATTTACTCCTGTCACCTCATACAGAGGTTGGGAATTGCTGAATACATAAAGGCTGCTGCATTTAGATTCAGTTCCAATAAGTAAACAATAATAAATACTTTGGTTTCAATACTACAGTAAATATCACATTTTGCCTGTGGTAGAAGTTATATGAATAAAGACAGTATTGATTGCACACTTTCAGGTGATTTAAGATCATGTATCAATGACAAAATTTCAAGTATTTTAGTTGTAAAATATGAATATGATTATTTTTGTCTATCTACCATCAACAGCTTTCTCTGTCTCTCTGTCTCTCTGTCTCTCTCTCTCTCTCTCTCTCTCTCTCTCTCTCTCTCTCTCTCTCTCTCTCTGTTGTAGGGGATCAGCAGTCTCTTCAGCTCACTTAAAGTGGTCCGGCTTCTCCGTTTGGGCCGGGTAGCCCGTAAACTGGATCACTATATTGAGTATGGTGCAGCTGTTCTGGTCCTGCTGGTGTGTGTGTTTGGACTGGCTGCTCACTGGCTGGCCTGCATTTGGTATGTTTTTAATGTCAGGACATTTTCTTAATAGTTTATGACTTTTCAGAAAGTACCATACCATGCAACAATTAACCCCCCTCCCACCACCACCACCACCACCACCTTCCAGTACAGTGCAGTAAATAGTTCAAAGTCAATTTCCAGTATTGATCCTGCAAAAACTCATACATATGAGAGGAAATATGTCTCACCATCACAGAGAGAAAAAGCTTTTACAACAGGTGAGCATAATTTACCAAATCAGCCAAGAGAAAAATACAGAATGTACTCTGAAGCAAGCATAGCCATACCATCAATATGCAAAATATTTGTTTGTCAATGCATGTTACAAAATTACAGCAATGCAGTAGTTTTAGTATCTTACAGGTGATGCTGCATCTGCTCCAGCATAAATAGTCCACATCTGTTCGAGCCTCAGCAGACGATGGTTATGCTTGAATAGGACTAAAACTAAATGAAAAACTGGTAGTTTGCAGACACGTAATGCTGTGTTCACATCTATTTCCATAATGTTGTAATATAACTTTAAAAAACTTTTTTGTTGTTACTTAATTAAAACTGTTGTGCTTTTGTATATATTGTGATGTTGATGTTGACATTGTGAGGAGAAATATATCGTAGGTAAAAATTAATTCTATAACACCTGTATCTCAGTCATGGTAATGCAAAAAAGAAAAAAAAAAAAAANAAAAAAAAAAAAAAAGATCAAAAAGGAACCAAAAACTAGTCAAACATTATATTGCTGAAATCCTTTCAATCCCATCCCTAAAGGTTCAAGGTTCTGTACTTAAACTACTTTTTATGATAGACTATTGATAACTGAAGAGATTAAATTTAGCAAGTAACTTCTGAATGTTCAGCCATGGATGTGATAGATCACATCGTATACAGGTAGTTATTATAATGAGCTCATTGATTAAGCAAATTAATGTATCAATTAGCAGTTATTTTTGTCAACATGCTTGTTTTCACACGTTACTACAGTATGTACTCTGTGCCTTAAAGCGAGGAGGAGGTGTAATGGCTCCACCAAGAGAATAGGATTTTCCTCATTAATATGCAAATTCATGGTGCATGGATCACTAAAGTCTAATCAGATCAGCGACTCTACAGGATGTAACTGCAGCGTAAGAGGGAGGTTTCTATTGTGTTGAGCCTGATTTATTGTGTTTGCAGCAATGTGTTCTTATCACACACAGATACCAATACCACCATGAAGTGTAATGTCCTGCAGACATAAAACTTGTAAAAACCAGGAAAATGTGTGTGATGCTTGATGATTAAAACTTATTTGTGCTTTACATGTTCTTTCATATTCATGATTACATAATTACAAGAAAAAAAACTGAAATCCAGTAGTTGTCATATTCCCTCTATACCATGCAGAAAAAACCCAATCTAAAAGAATTTAGCAAAACTTCTAAAGTAAATTAGAAAAACTTGTCAATTTTCTACTTGATTCTAGAAGATTCTAGAAAATAACAGAAAACTCTAAAACTCAGCAAACAATGTCAAAAGTGACTTTAGTCTCCAGAGAACAGCTTTGTTATTGCCAGATGTTACCAAGTCATTTTCCCTTAATCATTTGGTAGATTTTTAAAACGCAATATTAGATTTCAGATCACTTACTTCTAGTAGCAGATTGCTTGCAGTGCTGATTTAAATGTGAGCTGAGATGTCTGATCACAGATATTTATCCTCTCAGGTACAGCATTGGTGATTATGAGGTTATTGATGAAGAGACCAATATTGTGCGTATGGACAGCTGGCTGTACATTCTGGCTGAGACTGTTGGGACGCCATACCGCTTCAACGCCAGTGGCTCAGGGAAGTGGGAGGGTGGCCCGAACAAAGACTCTGTCTACATTACATCTCTGTATTTCACCATGACCAGCCTGACCAGCATCGGCTTTGGAAACATCGCACCGACCACAGATGGAGAGAAAATCTTTGCTGTGGCCATGATGATGATTGGATGTGAGTGGAGCTGTTTTTATCTTTGATTTAATGTCGTGGCTCTGTGACACACGAGAAGTTAAACTCTGCTCTTTACAGCCACAATCTAGAGAGGGAGATGAATAAATGAATTATGGCTCACAAACTAGAACTTTCCAGATGATTAGCTTAGCAATTATCTAAATCCCATGTACAATATGTTTGAATATAGTTTAGTACCATAACTATTGATTGCACTTTTTTATTAAGTAGTTATAGGCCTTTCTTTGTTCTCCACAGCCCTTTCACAGTTTAGTTTGGCTGTCACCATTACTTTTTATGCTCCCCACTTATAATCCATAGAAGGAGAAAAAAAACATGGAGGAAAAAGCATTTTGAGGCATAATTTTGCAGCCAATAGCTGTTAAATCAGTATTATCTACTCTTTCAGTCCACACATAGGCTGCTTACACATGATCAGCAGCGATGCTCACCTTGCTTTGTGCTTAGTGCAAGGAGCAGAGTTCTGAGTCCAAGCAAGATAAACACGCATCATCAAAAAGCACCCTTAGTTTAGCTTAGCTTAGATGTAGCCAAAGTCACATTTAAAATCCAAACATAAACAAAATGCCAATTTACAAGCCCTGATTGTGCTGATCTCACTGTCACCTTTCAGCCCAGATCATGGTACAACTTCCTGCCATCCTCTCATTGGTTGCATGTTTGAAAAGTCACTAGCAGACAGGTCAAAGTTGGAGAACCAGCCAGCGCGTGGCACTTCAGGTAGCTGCCGGGAGGTTGAGAGGCACAACTCAATACTCCAGAAAAGAACCGGCCGGAATAAATCTGCATAAATCTTGGAATAATCTACCAGTATAAAGTCAAAAGAGTAAGAGTACAGAGGAATCAAATATCCAAAACAGTCTGTGTAAAGTGAACAAAAATATAAAAAGCCTGTATTGAATGGGCTAGAGCAAGACAATAAAATAATATCAAAATATGTTTCAAAAGTAAAAAAAAAAAAAAAAAAAAACGTATCTCACAAAAAGACTCAATTCACAGGTGAAAATACTGACTTGGGCAATGAGAAATGACAGAATAGAATGTCAGTATCTGCATTTACATTGACAAAATGACACACTAATAATCTCCAACTCAAATTTCCACATTTGACATTCATTATCATTTTGTGAATTAAAAAAAAAGTCTGAACTGGGTGAGAAGAAAGTCCATGTTTCTATCCCCAGTATTATACAACAGCTTAAACTCATATAGTATAAAGTTAAAAAAAAGAGATGATGTACATAATCTGGTATGCAGAAACATGAGTCATACATCCAAACAAAATGACCATAAAAAATGTTATCTTGAAAATGTGGGTAAAATAACAATAATTCCAATTTGTGTCCCACAGTGTATGATTTACCATCATGCAGTTAAATAAAAAGAAAACAGTAGTTTTGCTGTAAATACCAATGACTGGATTATTGTGATTTGATTATGAAACCTTCCCCAACTGACAAAGGCTGTAAAATGCTAAGAGGAAAGCAGATTTTCACAGCATGTACTTCTTTCCGCATCTTCGGATTAAACATTTATAAGGTATCTGCTGCTTTTGTGGCTCATAATACAGTGCACAGCCTACTGCCATTATGTGCAACTGTACGGAGAGCTGAACCTCTAAGCAATAACTGACACGCCAGATCAATTTAGCAGCACGTTCCCTCCAATCCCTCCGCAATCACTCCTCAACTACATTATACTTTTCCCAGCCACAGTCTGAACCTTGTGATGAGAGAATGACTGTCTGCCCGCACTTTGGCCGTTTGCTTTATGAGTACACTCTCGAGGGAAATGGTAAACTCATCTCCAGACTTGTCTCTGTCGAAATTTTTCATTGTGAAACACAAGTCATCTCAAAAGCTAAATATCTAAAAAAACAGACAACCTCAGGAGGATTTACTTGGAGATGCAATCTGCTGTAGTTCTGTTCTCTCTATGAAATATGGATGCCCTGATACTGTTCTATTTTTACCATCACTACTGGATCTGTGCTGGCAATACAGGAATACGGGGGGGATGCATTGGGAAGGGGGGGGCTATACATATGTCCTGTTGCTATAGCAACCGTTGGCCTGGGGCTTTAGTTTCTGACAACTGTCTTTAAACTACCTTCAAACAAGCCAGCTATTGGCTGCCATGATGTTCTTCATCAGCATGTGAAGAACGATGCTGAGGACTATATGGATCTCCACTCTACAGATACAACACAGGTTCCTTCATTACAGCATTTCTGTTTATTAGAAACATAGTCATCATCATCACAAAACTCTGGCCAATTCTAAAGGACAAACATAAAATCAATGCAGGGATTTCTTCCCAAATCTTGATCTGTTAACTTAAAGATAAAATCCATAGCTTTCCATACATAGGAATCTTGCTGGTATGTCACCTTGTCAACTGCTGTTTTATGTCTGCAGCCACGTGGCTAATGCAACTTCCCACACAATGCGCAAAATACTGTATTCAGGGTGTTTATAAATCACTTTTTTACAGGACTGCAGCTTCTGATCAGTGATCCCACATAATGTTAATGTTGAATAATGCCAGGAAGCCAGTGTGACCTGAACATGTTTTAGTAAGGTGTTGGGCCAACACAAATCACCAGAATAGCTTTGGCGCATCTTAGTGTGCAAGTCTCTGGAACTCTGCTGGAGGGATGGAACAGCTTTCTTCTAAAAGATAATCCCTTATTTAGTGTTTTGATAATGTGGTGGTCTGGCAGGGAACATTTTCTATCACATGATCTAAAATCATAAGTCCAAAAAAAAAAGTGTTGAATTGGGTTGAGATTTGGTGACTGTGAAGGCCTTAGGATATGATTTTACATCATTTTCATACTCATCAAACCATCCAGTGACTCCTGACTGTATGAGTTTAGATGAGATTTATCTTTGTGTTGAAGATCTAAACAATTTACCCACTGTAGTGTGTTTAAGGCCATTGAGAAGAGATTTTCTCCAGAATAAAGCTACTGGTGAAGCTGTGCAAGCTGTACGATAGTCATAACATAACTGGTGGGAAACCTTTTAATTGGGTCTGGGTTAAAAATTCAGTGAACCTGTTCTAACGATCTTGATGTCTACAAATGTGCATCTGCGAACACAACAATATTCTGTGCTATGAGGTAAAGTATGACAGAGAAGTGTAATATACTTGATGATATTGCTGTACTTGTGAGTGATGGTGATGGAAGGATTAAAGTTGTGGTTATCTTTGCCCTTGAGGAGTTTTGAGCAGTTTTTAATTAGTATTATTCCCTGTACAGTTTTTCGACACTATGATTATGTGCTATAAAATAAATAAACACACACACACACACACATACACACACATATTCATACACAGGTTACTGTCGTCATCTGAGGATAATTGAAATGTGCGGTTGGCATGTTTCCTCTCCGTCCCTTCTAGCAGGGCTAATTAGGGCTTCACTGCCAAGAGAACACTACACACACAGACATCTGATGGCTTTGATCCATACACACACCAGCTGCTGCAGCCTTCCAGTTCAGCAACCCCAACACCTTGAATATGCAGGGCTATACTTTGAAATTTGTATATATAACCAGGCAAGTTAAGTAAAAGAATTTCTCGTTTAGGTTGAAGCTACATGAAGATGGATGATTGCATGTTTACTCACATTGAAACACACATGCACACGCACACTGAGTAGCTGATAACTGCAAATGATAGTTTTTCCCTTTTGGTGTTTGGTGGAGTTTGTGTTGATTATATATTTGGAAGGAATAATGAGTTCTAATTGTTCATTTCCCACATGAGTGACTAAAGAGGATGAAATTAAGTCTTAAGGCACATTTGTTCTCATAGGTGATGGGATGCATCATAGAGACCATCAGCATCAGATGTGAAGCGTGTAAATCCAGTTTGAAGGTTTTCAATATTTTATATTAAACTTTTGTACAGTATTGCATGAGTTGCATTTACAAGCCTTATAAAATCTTTGAAAGCCCACAGCACTGAAGAATTACTCATCAAGCTAAACACAAAGTGTCCTTACCGAAGTTCCCTTGGACCAAAAACTGTAAATAATCACCATTTGTCAGATGTATATGAATGGCTGTTTGCCTTTTGGACAGAATGATTTTTCTTCAAATCAAAAACATACAGTAATTTGCATCTTTTTTCTTTTTATGGTTTACAACCTTGTGAGGTTAAAAAGTCTATAAAAACACAGGAAAAAAAAGTTGTCAGAAAAAGATGTTTATTTTAAGGTTGGGGATCAAGGTGTCTGAGGACCATTTTTAATGAGCAAACAGCAAAAAGAATTCCCTGTTTCCAAGTCTTCATTTTAAAGGCCAAAACTTCAGGTTCTATTTTTAGTTTCCCCAAATGAAAGGTGTTCCTTTTCCTCTCCATCTTTCCGCAGCCCTTCTTTATGCCACCATCTTTGGTAACGTGACAACCATCTTCCAGCAGATGTACGCCAACACCAATCGTTATCATGAGATGTTGAACAGTGTCCGTGACTTCCTCAAGCTCTACCAGGTACCCAAAGGCTTGAGTGAAAGAGTCATGGACTACATAGCATCGACCTGGTCTATGTCACGGGGTATCGACACAGAAAAGGTGAGTCACAGTTGCTTATCGTCATTGTCTGTCCTCCGTCTTGTGATTTTCCTCAGCATCCTGGTTTTGTTTGTTTTCTCTGTGACTTTATTAAGCTGCTCCTAAAAAAAAATCCCTTCAGTCAGGTGTTTCCAAACTCTCGATGACATCAGTTTGTGTGAAATGAATCTTTCATTGCTTCCTTTTTTTGTATCTTATGAGGTGATTCTGTGCCTTTTCAAAAGCAGACAATATCTTTCTTGTGTGGTCTAAAAAATATATAAAAAAGTACATTTGAGTTTTTGTGTCATTTTGCCAAATCCTCTAATCTTTTAAAATAAAATGTTCTGCTCCATTAGTATGTTTTGGAAAATGGTTAGCAGTAATGTAAAATGTATGCGGGTTGTATTTATTTATGCAAAAATCACCAGCATGTTCCTTTAAGGTCAGTACTTGAGTAAATGTGTTTCATTCCTTCACATTAAAATCGACACACCCCATTTAAATGCACCAGTTATCCCTGTAGAGAAATTTTAAGTTTAACTTTCCTCAAATTAGTAATTTATATTTACCCTATAATAAGCTGGTCATTTTGTAAATAAGGGTAAGTGTCTGCATGGTTAAGAGAAATTATTTTATCCTCTTTGCTTGCAGTGAGTATCGTTTATTCTTCTTGCTTCAAGCCAAATTTAAGGGTCTAAAAATGGCTCTTAATCCCCCTGCATGACATTCATCTTCAAACAAATTTGTCTTAAAAGCAGCATGCTGCAACAGGCGAGCTTTCTGTTGACTAGTACTTGAACGACATGCTGCCACGCTCTGAAAAACAGCAGAGGCTGCTGGACTTTAAGCTGCTCACAGATGCTATGACCTTCGATTGAAGCTCAACTTTAAAACAGAATTTTATTTTTCAGGCTATTCATTCAGTCCCTTCCAGCAGATAGACATACTCGTAATCAGTGTTTACAAAGAACAACACACGGTAAGCTTCATTAACAAGAAATCCGAGAACTATTATCTGAACTAACAAGAATCTTTGCTGGAGGCAGAAATAGCAGATGCTCAGTATTTATTTGAGCGCACCAAACTGAGTACTCAGGGGTTCCTACCTTCTATGTGTGTCCTACTGAAAATAATGTCCAGGTGTGATCACAAAGTAATTCTAAAATAAAAGTTTCCATACACCCTAAGGACCACCTTCACATTGTCAGGTTGATTGTTGATGCAAAGCTTAAAACTGCTTCTTCAAACATGGAAAAACTATGATATCATACTTGTATTTTTGCCTGATGGTTTTTTTCTTTGTGGTTCATGAACTTCCCTCTCCTGCACTTCTTGTTCTTTGGCAATAAAAAAAAAAAAAAAANAAAAAAAAAAAAAATAATATAATATAATATATTAATATTACCCATTGGAAAAAATATAATTGAGATTTTTTAATGTTATGTTAAAGACCTTTTAATGTTTTATATGTTGTTTATCAGTTTCTATATGTTACGCAACTAAGACATCAATGAGCTACAGTAGATACAATATGTCTTTATTTGGCAGCATATGATGCTTTTGTTATGTAACAAGAACATTTAAATTTTATCTATCTATCTATCTATCTATCTATCTATCTATCTATACAGTATGTATATATGTATATATATAGGTTAGTACTGGTTATTACCTTAACCCACTGACTCAGTTTTTTTTCTCTATGCTGTTTATTTCAGGTATTGCAGATTTGTCCAAAGGATATGAGAGCAGATATTTGTGTTCATCTGAACCGGAAGGTTTTTAAAGAGCACCCAGCATTTCGGTTAGCCAGCGACGGGTGTCTTAGAGCGCTGGCCATGGAGTTTCAGACCATCCATTGTGCTCCTGGAGACCTGATCTACCATGCTGGTGAAAGCGTGGACAGCCTTTGCTTTGTGGTGTCAGGATCACTGGAGGTTATTCAGGATGATGAAGTGGTGGCCATTTTAGGTGAGTTAAGCTCTTTCATTCAAAATTACTTGCAGGATTTTTCTAGATATGTTAAGAGATCAAATGAGAAACTATAATACATGAGCAGCTTCTGTTGTTTCATCCATTTTTCTCTTCAATTTCTATTGTCAGAAGCTGTAGGTTAGCTGACCTCGCTGCTAGAGGACCCCATTTTCTGTAAACTCCTCAGAGCAGCAAACAACTTTTGCATGCATGTAGAAATAAAATCTGGGAGAAAATCAGTTTAAACCAAATAATTCCTTTACAAAATCCTGGCGTTTTCAGTGAAAAGCAGTCAAAACTGAAGATATAATTAATCATGGACTTCAAAGCAGTTTATTTCATTAATGGTTCAAGGCTGCCTTTCCCCCTAAACCATTAAAGAGGCTCTCCTTAAATCTCTCAAAATATCATTACACATTGGTTCTTCTTTAACAAAAAAATCACAGCTCTTGGGGTTCTCAGAACCAGAGTTACAGGAGCATTCTCTCCTTTCACTGTGTTGCTGCTGTTTGCTCCTAATCCAGCAGTCACATCGAAACCAAAAGACTATCTAAGACGACAGCAGAAACCTCCAGCACTGTTATAACAAAATGCTTTTCCTATAATAGTCCTGTTAGAGATTTTATAAAATATTCTTTTAGGACTTTTCTATTCCATATCCTTGCTGAGTTAGATTTCAGCAGAACACTTTATTTAAAAGTTTGTTTCTTCCTTTAATTTACCAAATGAATGATTCAGTGCATAGTGAATGTCGTAGTCAGTGACATAGCCTTGGCTGTTTTGCGTCAATAACCTGTTATTGGTTCCTCTTTGGAAGAATCAATATACTGTCAGGCAGATACGACTAACCCCAGTGGATGCACCATAATGGAGCTCCAAGTGATAAACAAGTTACTACTATGAATCAAAATCTTGTTAGCTTAATGGCACTTTAGAACAGAAACAAAATCTAAAGTACACCTTCACATTAGATGGAACGTGTCATCTGTTTCTGAGATTGTTGCTTCCTGGAGCAATCTGACTTTTCGTCACCTAGACTGTTGTTGCATGGCCAAATGCTTATCTCAGAATTATTCAGTGGGATTCATGTAATTATCAGTAACAGTTTGATTAACGTTTTACAGTTTAGCTTGAATGACTTGAAATTATTTGAAAGGTTGCATCAAATACAGCTTTTCATCAGGTGGTCCTTGGAAGTAATAACATGGTATTCAGCCATGGAAAACCTGTCAGGACGGCTCCAGGACGCTCTTAGTTTTCTTATTGTCTTTGCTTTTATTTTCACCTTGTCT